>PITA01015131.1:0-51300 GCA_004023965.1 Spilogale gracilis | reverse complement strand
CTTCTTTTATCAGTAAAATATCTGTGATTCTATAAGTCTAATGACAAACTGAACCCCTAAATGAAGCTTTATGAGTAAAATAACTTCATACATACAACATATTTTATAAACACGATGACTTTATAAGTATAATGGCATTCTATATGACCTAAGACATTCTGTCAGGATGTCTATAAATTACTTTAAAATGCTGTGTCCAAAAAATAAATAAAATAAAGTAAATAAAATAAAATAAAATAAAATAAAATAAAATAAAATAATAAAATAAAATGCTGTGACCTATGGTGGGATATATCAGGTGGAGCCATGAAAAAAGGCGGATATTCAAGTTCTTGCCCTCCAAGTTTGGCCATTTCATATTGTTAGACCTAATAACTATATGCATTAGCTTTGATCAATAACACATGGAAGGAGTTAGTAACGTCAGTCATACCTCAGAAAGGCAATCATTTAAACAGAAAGTCCACACTTGGTGAGTTTAGTTTTATGTATGTTGAGGTGGAAATACCTGCAGAATATCCAAGTGGATGTTCAGGAGGTCATTGAGTATTCGGCTCTGGAGCTAAGAGAAAGGTTTAGGCTGAAGAATAAGTTCTAGAGAAATCAGCACCGATTTGTAACTGGAGCTGTGGGATTAGATGAGCTTTTTCAGAGATAGTCTTCACAGGACCCTGCTGATAAAGAAGGTAAAAAAAAAAAAAAACCCACAATTTTCTCTACATACACAAATTACCAATTTGGCAAGGCAGTAACCTCGGTGAGTTACTTGTATTTTCTTTGAAATGTTTTTAAGCTTTTAATTTCCAATAATCTTAATTGCCTAGGCTACCAAATGGCTCACGTGATAAATTACACATATGTCATTCTGAGTCACCCAAGTGTTAATAGTGGCTGTGGTAGAGATTGTTGGGAGTTTCCCACAATCTTTCTCTTCTTCTTCTTCCTTAGTAATAGAAACACTGATGTTTAGCTTGGCACATTTGTTCCCAAATTACTGATCCAGTCCTAATAGAACTATATTATTAGAGTTCTATTCAAATTTTCTGTTTCTTCTAGAGCTAGCTTCAGTACTTTGTGTCTTTCCTTTTCCATTTCATCTAAGTTACCTAATTTGTTGGATACAATTGTCCATAGAATTTCCAATATTTTTTATTTATGTTAGGTCAGTAGTATTTCTGATTTTAGTAATCCAAGTATTCTCTTTTTTTCTTAGTCTAGTTAAAGAACTGTCAATTTTGTTGGTCTTCTCAAAAAAACCAGCTTTTAGGGGTGCCTGGGTGGCTCAGTCATTATGTGTCTGCCTTCAGCTCAGATCATGATCCTGGAGTCCCAGGATCGAGCCCCACATCAGGCTCCCCGCTCAGGGGGAAGCCGACTTCCCCACTCTCTCACTCCCCCTGTTTGTGTTCTCTCTCTAGCTGTGTTTCTCTCTGTCAAATAAATAAAATATTTTTAAAAAACACACAACTTTCAGTTTTGGTGATTTTCTATATTATTTTTCTCTTCTATTTTTCTATTTTCTATTTTTCTATTTTATTTTTATTTTATATTATTTCTCTATTTTTCTATTCTATATTATTTTTATTTTAATTCTCATTTCCCTCCTCCTGTTTGCTATGGGTTTCATTTTCCCTTCTTTTGTCAGGTTCGTAAGATAAAAGGATAAGCAAAAGATTTGTTATCTTTCCTTTTTGAAATGTAGGCATTTATGGCTATAAATTTCCCTGTGAGCACTGCTTTATCTGAATTGTATAAGTTTTAGAATATTGTGTTTTCACCTTCATTCATCTCAAAGTATTTTCTAATTTTACTAGTGATTTCTTCTTTAAGCCTTTATGTTTTTTTAATTTCCATATATTTGTGAGTTCCGCAAGTTCTTCTGTTAACGGATTTAATTTCATTCTACTGTGGTTGGAGAATATACTTTGTATGGTGGCAATCTTTTAAAATTTATCGAGTCATGTTTTATGGCCTAATATATGTTCTATCCTGCAGTACGTGTGCACTTGAGAAGAATGTGTATTCTGTTGTTGGACAGAAGGTTCTATAGATGTCTATTGGGCCTACTTGGTTTATAGTGCTGTCTAAGTCTTTTGCTTTTTTCTTCCCGAACTTGTCTTCTATTTTCTTGTTTATCTTCTGTCTAGTTGCTTTATTCATTATTGAAAGTAAAGTGTTGATGACTGCAGATATTATTGTTGATTGTCTATTTTCCCCCTTCAATTCTGTCAGTTTTTGACTCATTTATTTTTTGCCCCTGTTGTAAATTGAATACAGATTTATAATCACTACATCTTGAGGGATTGATTCTTTGATCTTTAGGACATGTTCTTCCTCATTTCTAATAACAATTTTTATCTTACAGTCCATTCTGATATTAGTATAGCCATTGTAGTTTTCTTTTGGTTACTCTTCGCATGGTATAACTTTTCCCATCCCTTTGCTTTCAACCTATTTAAGCCTTTGACTAAGTTGTCTCTTGCAGATACAACATAGTTAGATCTTTTTTAAACCATTCTGCAAATCTCTGACTTTGAAGTATTTAAATCATTTACATTTAATGAAATTATTAGTAAGATAGAATTTGTGTCTGTCATTTTACAATCTGTTTCTGATTTGTCTCATGTATTTTTGTTTATTCATCCTATTACCTTATCTTATGCTAAATATTTTTTACCATACCATTTTTATTCCCTTGTAACTTTTTTAGTGTATATACATTAATTGTTTTATTACTGGTTGCCTTGGAGACTACAATTAGCATCTAAACTAAATATCTAATAATCTAAACATCTAATAATCTAGCTTGTACTAGTACCAACTTAATTTCAATAGTATACAGAAACTTTTCTCCGATATAAGTCCATTTCCTCCCTCCTCCTTTGTGCTATTACTGACATACAAAGTATCTTCTTATCCATTATATGCCCAATGACACATATTTATAAATATTTCTTTATGCAGTTGTCTTTTAAATCAGATGGGAGAAGAAAAGGGTTTCAAACAGAAGTTACATTTATAGTGTTTTTTTTTTTAAGATTTTGTTTGACAGCGAGAAACACAGTTAGAGAGGGAACACAAGCAGAGGGAGTGAGAAAGGGAGAAGCAGGCTTCCCGCTGCGCAGGGAGCCCGATGTGGGGCTTAATCCCGGGTCTCCGGGATCATGACCTGAGCCGAAGGCAGTCGCTTAACCAACTGAGCTACCCAGGCACCCCACATTTATAGTTTTTATATTTACCTACGTGTTACCTTCACCAGTGATCTTTATTTCTTCATGTCGAAAGAGGGAGATGTAAATAGGGTAGGTTAAAATGCCACAAAGCTCATTGTCCTTACCATGATTCAGTGACTTTTCTTGGATAAATGTTTTTTTTGGATTTGCAAGTCTTTGTTTTATATCTAGCATTCTGAAAAGGCTTTTGACAGTTTTTGCCTGTGTTCTCATTACTTTTATGAAGGAATGGATTTTTGGAGATGTTTATTTTGTCATTCCCACTAATATCAACTCTAGTGCCTAGCTAAAAGTTCTGTATTTCCCAGCTTTCCTGGGAACTATTGTGACTGTGTGTCTAAGTTTTGGCCAATGAATTGTAAAAGGTATTGTGTGTCACATTCTGAGGAAACCAACTTAAAAGACAGCTGTCGGGGCAGCTGGGTGGTCTAGCTGGTTGAGCCTTCACCTCTAGGTTTTGGCTCAGGTTGTGATCTTAGGGTCCTAGGATCAAGCTCTGCGCTGGGCTTCATGTTCAGCACAGAAGTCTGCTGAAGCTTCTCTGTTCATCTCTCTCTGCCTCTTTCCTGCTCTCTTCCTAATAAATAAATCTAAAAAGAGAGAGAGAGAGAGCTGTCAAATGCCCTTTGCTCTAATCAGTTACCTGGATTATGAATATAAGGTTAGAGCTGGCAGCTATCTTGGACCCTAAGAATGAGGGCCACGCCCTTAGAACGATGCACTAGAGAGCTATAAATAGATGCCTCATGATGATTTTGGAGCTACCCTACAAGCTCTAGACAGGCTGTTTCCGGATATATTAGATAAATATTTTCCTACTCTTATTTTAAATATTCTCCTCCTTGATAATTGCAGCAGAAATTAATTCTGACTTATATGGTACCTACCATTGTATTGTAGGAATATTAATTGCTTTTACTATTTAAAATATTTTTGTATTATTTGTTTTTTCCTTATTAGCATTTATTAATTCATGCTAGAAAAAAGCTATTTACATGTAAATAAATATATAGTGATATTAATGTATATACTAAAACATACATATATGAATTTAATAGATATGAAAATACATATATGTCACATTTCTGTGTGTATATCATATATATATGGACATACACAAACATATGTTTCCATCTTTTTATGTTTTAGAGGGTTGAAAACTGTCTTCTTTCACATGGTCATGTATCAGAATCATGCATTTCCAAAATAATTGGAACAAGAATTGGAACCAAAATAATTGATACATATATACATACATATATATATATATATATATATATATATATATATATATACACACATGATTTAAGCTTAGGTGACTGCCACACTTACCTCTGGGTAAAATATAAGAGCAAATGGTTTCGATGAGATTAGAAACAAAAGATCAGAATAAGCACCTCTTTAATCTCTTATGAAAATAAGAATTTAAGCCTCTTGGGGCACCTGGGTGGCTCAGTTGGTTAAGCGACTGCCTTCGGCTCAGGTCATGATCCCGGAGACCCGGGATCGAGCCCCGCATCGGGCTCCCTGCTCGGCAGGAAGCCTGCTTCTCCCTCTCTCACTCCCCCTGCTTGTGTTCCCTCTCTAGCTGTGTTTCTCTCTGTCAAATAAATAAAATCTTAAAAAAAAAAAAAAAAAGAATTTAAGCCTGTCTCTGGAACTTTCCAGGTGGTAATAGAATGGTTGAATCTTCCATGTTCTCTTCCTGTATTGTTTTTAATCAGCTATATACATACATCAATTTTAAAAATAAAATTATATTAAAAATTTCAGAATCACCACACCTTGCCCTCCAATCCTACTCTCTAGAACCAACTGCATTCAGTACTTTTGTTTATTCTTTATTAGTTTCTTATTTCTAAGCAATGTGTTTATTGCATTAATATTTATCATATTTCGACATCATTTATAGCTTTCTGAATTTATTAGCCTTAAGTTAGAAAAATAAAACCCTCATCAGATTATTTATTAAAGAAAATGTGATGCTGCTATAAAGGGATTGAAATTGTCATTCTCAATTTGGGGTGATTCTGCCCCCCAGGAAACATTTGGCAATGTTCTGACAATGTCTGGAGACATTCCGTTGTCACAGCTGGGTAGAGGCCCCTGGTACCTAGTGGGCAGAGTTGGTCCATGGATGCTGCTAATCATCTTATAACACACAGGACAGCCCCTGAAACAAGGAATCATCCCACCCAAAATATCAATAGTGTTAAAGTTGAGAAGAAGCCTTAGATTGGAAGAACTGGGAAGAACTGGGGGAAAGGGAGACAACACTAGGTTCAGCAACTGCGGAGAGTCATTATCCCTTCCGGAGCCAGTGGGTCAGTGTGAAAAGGCAGTGCTTACAAAGGTCATCACAGGAAGCAATAAACCTAGTAGGATGGCCTGGTGCTATCAGCAAATGTTCAGAGGAAACCGAGGACATAGAGGAGAAGGAGCTACCACCAGAGATGTTGCCCAAAGCAGAGAGAATGGGAAAGAGAAATATCCTGGCTTCTCCTTGACTCTCGCACTCCCCTCCAATCGCTTGACATTTCCACTGGCTGAACTTCACCAGAAGCCAGTCATCTAGGTCTGGGGAGCATAGCCCTTGCAATATGAGCCAAGAGGGGAAGGCAGGGTATGAAGTAGAGAACAAATAGGCCAATTCCCAGCACACACCTTTCCATCATGGACGATGGGGATCAAAGTATTTGATGGCCACGTCCCTCACTACTCTTCTTTTTTCAAATGCATTAGAAAGTCTACCCAGTTCCCTTTTTCTTTTCAGCGATCTCCTTCTTGTGATCCTCTTTCCTTATATATATCAATTGAATATATTTGTAAGTTTCCATAGCTTTTCCTTTTAAAGAAATTTTACCTCTTCTTACCGTTGTCTATTGGTATTTGTTAATTACATCATTTTCCCTAGTGAGACAACCACACAATAAATAATCACTCCCTTTCATCTAAACTGTCCCAGAATTAGCGGTAGTCCCAGGATGCTTGGGCCAGTCTACAGACGAGAGGCCCTGGACTTCGCAAAGCAAATCCAGATGTCTTGCCTGTATTACTGTAGTGGTAATTGTCATCGTTGGTGTCCTGCCCTGGTTCCTTGTACTGTACTGGTGGCCCCTCCACAGCTACTGTAATGTTGCTGCGAATGGCTCAAACATATGCCCTTCCCTGAGGAACTATTCTTGGTCAATGTGAGTCACCTTGGTGGGGAAATGCCTGGGAGGCTGCATCTCACCTCCAGGCATCATGCAGCTAGTGACTAACTGATGGGGGGATACAAAAGCCAAGCCCCTTGCCTCGAAGAGAACAACTCTGTAGTGCCATTCACACTCCAAAACTGTCCATGGGATCAGGCTTAAGTTAGCCTGATCTTTGTTTAGCCACTTCGCCTGCTCTATCTTGCTTCCCTTATCTTCTTCCAAGTTTCTCCTGAAAACACAATTTCAATGGATCTTTTGAATAAGAACCCAGCCTCAGTCTCTGTTTCTAGAAACCCAGTTGAAGACGATGGTGAACATCAGACATTTTTTGGCTTCCTAGTATGCATTCTCCCTTCTAAAAGCACCAGAGCTTCCTTTGGGAAATGATCTCCCTCCCCTTTTTGGTCTCGATGTGACCAAATCTAGGTACATGTTCTGCCATTATGGAAGCCACAGGGGCTTGTGAAAGTCCCTTCCATTAAACCCTTCCTCTCACTGCTTTTGTATAGGAGGCCCAGGTAAGTGACCTAAATTCAGCCAACTTGCCATTCTGTCCTGGGTTTATGAATCTTAAGTGAGTAATACAAAGGTAGAATGGTTCTTTGAGGTTCATTTATTCCATTACAGACTTCTGCTAGCCTGGTTCTCCTTCTCAACCTTTCTGGGACTTTTAGTGTCAAAAGCCTTGGTTCCTACCCATTTTCAAGCTACCTGACTAGCCTTTTGTGAGTGATCCAATTCTTCCAGGAATTTCCTTCTTATGTAAAGTCTCTCACCCAGGTTCTCTTGCCTTTTTTTTTTTAAGATTTTATTTATTTATTTGTTTGTTTGTTTGTGTGTTTGTTTGTTTGACAGGGAGAGAGAGATCACAAGTAGGCAGAGAAACAGGTTCCCCGCTGAGCAAAGTGCCCGATGCGGGCCTCGATCCCAGCACCTTGAGATCATGACCCGAACTGAAGGCAGAGGCTTTATTTAACCCACTGAGCCACCCAGGCGCCCTAGGTTCTCTGGCTTATCACCAAAGGAATAATAAGTAATGCAGTTATCTTACTGTCTTTCATCTAAGCACAGAGCGAAAACAGATCTGGGACAGGACCATTGATTCAGAAGAGGATAGACACAAGGTTTCTGAGCTTGGGGAGTAACAGCCTACCTGGATAGATCTCTCGGCTTCAAGGAAGAGGCAGGCGTAAACAAAGCATTTCTCAACTGAGTAAGTCATACTTTGATCCTTCGTGAGATGCTGAATTAGTCTCTTGTCTTAGAAAGCCTTTGTCTGACTTTCAAGATCCAAATAAACATACACCTCAATCTAAAACCTCCTCTCGTTGACATTTTTCCTTTTCTTATATGTTGATGCACTTTTCCCCCATTTCTTTTCTTATATGTTCATAAAAGAATCCTGAAAATAGAGCAATTCAATGGTATGAAGACAGCTGTACTCCCTAACAAAAATATCTTCTGGAGGAAAAGTTGTTCTTATGAGTGGAATTTTCCCCTGAAATTGTTTGGGTTTTTGGATTATAGGAAGGAAATGAGCTCAACAAAAAACCAAAATAGACACATATGATTCCAGAGGAATCTGAAGACAACTCTCTGGTCTGCGTTACCAGGCAACTGTCTCTCCAAGGATGCTGTCATTTTGATTTTATAGAATAATCAGGTGCTTGAATTTCTGATTCAGGAGATCTTGGGACCACAATAAATTTATCTTGTGATTTTAAAGAAGTATAAGCAGAAACTTCTCTCTCTCTTGGCATACACGTTCCACTGCTTGCTTGCTTGTTTCAGTTTCTTTGTTGTGTGCCTTCAAAGCTGTGTGTCAACAGTTTTTCATCTGTTTGGGATGCTTTTGTTGGATCCTGGTGAGAGTAGGTATGAATAGAAGACTACTCAAGATACTGATTTCTAGTTGCTTCAGATTCTGATCTTATAGTCAGTAGCATGTTTTAGCCACAAAAATCAAAAGAAAAAAATTGCACATAAATATCACTTGAAACAACAGTCCTTGGATACTCAGCTTTATGCCTAGAAACAGGGACCCTGCACATAGGTAAACAAACTATTATTGGATAAAGAGCTAGACAGACACAGGCACATGGAAGAGTGTTTTTTATCAATATTTGAAAGAAATCCTTCCACTGACACAGTTGTCTGTTCAAAGACTTGTGTATAAAATCTCAGAATCGAGTTTTAGAAAAAATTCCATACTAATTTTCCATTTTCTTTTTGTCTGTACTATGAAATGCTACTTTTTACTCAATTTCTTATTACTAAAAGCCCAAGTTGTGCAAGGATTTCTGCTAGATATGAGACTACTCCAGTAGGAGAGTCCATAGTCCTAGCCTTCAAGTGTATCCTTTCTGGAGATGGAGAGAGACATGTCAACAACTCTTGACGTTGATGATATAGGAATGAAATAGTAGGATCTACTGTCTGTGCCATTACATTGGCCTATTACCTAAGGCCTTTCAGAGTTATGAAACATATTATTTATGCTGTGAGCCTGTTGTATTTTCTCAGGGTTCTTGGCTACAAACAGTGGAAACTAAGTAGACAGAGAAAGAGTGTAGGAGAGGGTGTCCGGGAATCAAGTCTGCATGGCCAGGCATGGAAAAGGTGCAGCCTCAGGGGCTCCAGGGGTGCTAGGCATCAGGAACGCAGGTGAAGGCCATATGCAGAAGAGTGTAATCATTAAACGCTGCTGTCTGCAAGAAAAGATCGCCAAACCATCTCCACCTCCAGGTGTTACTTACTCCAAATTCCAAACTCAGGAGAGAGTACCCAGGTCATCTAGAACCTTCAGGCCCTCTGCCTGTATTAGGCCTGATGGGGTGAGGGGGTTGGACCTCTGGGAAGCTGCCACTATTTTCTACCAAGACCACATGTGGGGGAATTCCTTCAAATAGTGATCAGTGAGTTAGGAAAGTAAGACTTGATTATAGAAACAGAGAAAAACCCAAGTGTCCACTACATGTGGACTTTACCATTGAATCTCAAAATTATTTGCCATTGAATCTCAAAATCTAGGTACAGCCTAGCCATAATGAGGACAATTCTTAGTTATTAGGGGAGAAAGTTATCTATGGGAGATAGGAGGTGAAATCATCTACCTCAAACCTTTTATAAAAGGTTAAGGAAACTTACGCCGTAGGTGACCATGAACTTCTACTGTTATTCAGCTCATTCTCCTGGTTCTCAGGTCTTTCGATGTGGACTGGAACTACACCACTGGCTTTTCTGGGTCTCCAGCTTGCAGATAGCACATCATGGTACTTTTCAGCCTCCAAAAATCATGGAACCAATTCTTATAATAAATTTCTATCTTCAGATATTGATTCTGTATCTCTTTGCTGTGTTTCTATCTTCAGATATCTATCTATCTATCTATCTATCTATCTACCTATTGATATTGATTCTGTCTTTCTAGAAAACCCTAACACAGCATCCTTACTTGGCTTCCTCTCCTTCCCTGTCTTGATTCATTCATTTTCTAAATGGCCTTCCCTGGAAATATTCCTTAATAAATCATTTCTACATGAATACACATCTTAAATCTGCGCTAGGACCGCTGACCTTCTAGGATAATTACCCAAATCCCCCCCTTTTCAAAGCCGCTGCTCCCTCCCATAGGATGCCCCACATCTCCCCATGATCTAGTAACTACAGGGTGAATGCTTGATCCAGCAGGGGTCCTCCTGGACCCTTTCCTGGGCTATGACCAGCATTTGCTCTGCATAATCATTGCCTGGGCCAGAGCAATAGTTAAGGATTTTGAATACCAGCCCTGAGCCTAAAGTGTTAGGGCTATATAACATAAAAACTAATCAGAGAGTCTGCTGCATGCGTAAAATCTCCTAGTTTTCAGATCGATAATATATAGGGGAGGTCCTCCTGGCCATGTTTGAGCCACATGAGCCTGCCATTCTGGCCACGAATGATTAGACCAAGGATGGACACCTCACCCAAGCTAGGCTAATCAGGTTCTCTCCCCTAGAAACTTGAAACTTGAACTGAGAGACAGAGGGTTCCTATTTGTTGGGGCTGAGTCACCATCATGGCATCATCACCGTCAGGGGAAGGGCCATGAACACCTGGTCTTGTCCCATCCAGGGCTCAAATGATGAACTCTTCCAGGAGTAGCTTTCTACTACATTACCATTTCTGCTTACATTTGGTAGAGTAGCTTTTTGATTCTTGTAACCAGAAGACTTTCACCTAATATCCTGTATTAACATCTGGAATGAGCACTGCTTGTTTCTCTTGTGTATTGCCTGCAGCACTTAGCATAGTGCCAGCACGGATCAGGTACTAACCTAATGCATGTTTGCTGCTTCCATAAACAGTTCTCTGCTTATTTATTTTATTATTATTTCTGTAGGAATGAGAAGAGCACTTTATGTATATGTAAATATACAGGATTGAAAATGGGAAATTTTTACCATATCCCTTGAGTATGTGTAATCTCTGGAGGAAAAAACAAATTTAGGGGCGCCTGAGTGGCTCAGTTGGTTAAATGTCTGCCTTCGGCTCAGGTCATGATCCCAGAATCCTGGGATTGAGCCCCACATTGGGCTCCCTCCTCAGCGGGAAGCCTGTTTCTGCCCTCTCCCTCTGCCCCTCCCACTGTTTGTGTTCTTTCTCTCAAATGAATAAAAACTTTTAAAAATAAAAATTTAAAATTTAAACAAAATGTAAATGCCTCCTGCTTGTGTTCATACTTTTCCTTCATCAAGGTATCAAGGTTTCCTCCAACTAATTAGCCTATCACCTATCTCATGGCTTACATTTGTTTCTTAAATGTAACATAGTTAGTGACCTCATTAGTGTTAAAAAGCTTAAAGTCAACAATCTTAACCTGAATTTAGGAGGTCTCCGAAGTCCCTGTCGGGTTGGTGAACACATACTCACAGCTACTGAAATAAACCACTGGGGCACCATCTCTGATCGCCCCGACTCACCGTTCACCCTTACTCCATTTATTTTCTTTCTTTGTTCACTCTATATTCTATACTTCCCGCTACTCCATCTTGATCTTTTGAGTTAGAAATTGCAGCAACTGCAGGTTAGGAATTTAGAGAAAATGACAGTCTTTTTCACTCTGCTGACATGAACTGGTCCTTGAAGTAAGGAGAATTCCATGCTGTTGCTAGAGAGAGAAAACCAGAAGTTTCATCTCCAGAAATCAGGTTATAGTCATCATCACTGTTAGGGAATCAGGCCAGCAAGAGGGTGTTCTCGGGCAAAAAAAAAAAACAAACAACAAAAAACTGGTTTTGCTTCTGGTGGTTTCTGCTGAGTCATCAGTAGCAGTCAGCCCACATGTGGGTGTCAACAGCAGCTGTCAAAACCGGCAGAAACGCAGAGGGAAAAAGTGGATTTCTGCCTCCTGCTTGTCAGTAGACCCAGTCTGTCGTTGTTTTGAAGTGATTTGAAAGTTCAAGCAAACAGAACTTCAAAGGATTTGCAGATTTTGTTGCTTAACTAGGAAGTCTGAGCAAGCCAGAGGCTTAGGAATGGAGCACATGGACCCAAAGAAAATGCTTTTCGTGTGTATAGGGCAAAACAATGGACTTGAACCCATAGGAACTGTGAAATATTTTCATTGTCTGCCACTTGAGAAAGATCTGTGACCAAGGTGTCACAGGAACTTAATAAGAGAAGTCTATGAAAGATACCTTATGATCCGAGGGTGTGACAGCTAATAAGAAAGAGGCTTTCTCATCACAATTCCAAACATTACCTCATTTTGCCCTAGGGTGACTCAAGTGTATCCTTCAAAGCAGAGAATCTGTCTGAACTTGGGGAACACACCCACTGAACTGCTGTTTATGAACTTTGGGCCCATGAAAACAAAGCCAAGTCCTCACCTTGGATATAGAAAAGCTGAAGATAGCAGACTCTTGCTCAGGTCTCTCAGTTCCATCTTTGCAATAGTGAGACATGGCACCATTTACAGAAGGCCTAAATGTGCCAGGCTTTCTGCTAGGCCATCATACACATTGGGTCACAAAGTCTCCCGGACGACTCAGTAAGGCCCATATTACCTCCACTCTCTTTTGCCAAAGAGGAAACAGAGTCTCAGAGAGGGTGACTTGCCGATGACCACCCACTGGGTGGAAAGTCAAGATTAGAATAGAGCTTTGTCTCCAAAGTCCAGGTTTTTTGCTATAAGGAAATGCCTGAAAAAATGAGAATTGTTTGCTGCCCCTCTGAGCTGCAGAAAGATGCCCATAGCCTGTCCCTCCTTATGACTTAGTAGCATTTCCTTGCAAGTATGGTCTCCAGATCAGTGTATCAGCACAATATCTTCTGGAAGCATCTTAGACTGCAGAAACTCAGGCCCCACCCCAGGCCTACTAAGCCAGAATCCACTCTCCAAAGTTGGAAGAGAACCGATCACCTTCCTTACTGGTACCCTTTATTACAGGCCTTTAATAACAGACTAATTATTCTGTGGCAGAGAGCAACTATGAGAAATAGTTTCTGTGTCCTTCATCAAACCTCTGACTTTTGCAGTATGTTTCTTCCACTGAAAAGGGGGTGTCACTTCTACTGACCCCTTCCCGAGCAGAAATCTCCAACAAACAAGAATAGGAAAAAGCAAAGGAAGCATTTCAGCAGGTTTTGCTGATAAGGCTGTGGGCAGCTGCATTCCCTGGCATCTGGGTAGCACAAGGTAATGCTAAATATTAACACCTAAGAGGATTAGTGGGGATTGCAGGAAGAGAGTCTCTATGGGTTAAAGGTCATTTGCTCACAAATCTCCTCAGTACAAATTTCACGTACATGTAGAATCTGAAGAACAAAGCAAATGAACAAATGGGAACGGTTTCTTGAGTCTTCAGGGTTTGGATAGACCAAAGAGTTACTAGGCAGAAGAAATTAGTAAGAGAGACAAGAAAAGAAAGAGTAAACTTGAAACAGAGTGAAGAGGTTGGTAAATAAAAGAAAGTAACTCGAGATGGAAGAACCATACAATACCATCTATTTTTGTGCTGAGATCACTTTTTTTTTTAGACTGAAATACCATTGGCTCCAGCTTCTGGATCCTTAGAAACCTAAAGCCCTCCCAAAGGTGTCTTCAGGTTACCTGGAGCTCATGTTTTCATGGGTCCATCAGGTTTATAGTTTGCACATCATTTGTTTTTTTTAATAATGAATGTGTTTTTATGTTTCTCCTCTTTTTTAAAATGTGAACTTTCTGGAATTCAGTCACAACCTTTACTTCCACATGACTCCTTCACTGCATTTCAGTTTCCTCTTAAAAATACACTCTTGTTCTAGAAGGCAGTTAGCTTTTCATCATTCTTTCTGTCTAGATAACATCCAAGGGCAAATCCCACATGCACAAGTATATGTAACCGATGGGCATGAGGAACCTGAATTACGTTCATTATGAGTGCTGCAGTTTGGGTACCAACAGGACCCCACAACCACTCTGCACATCTTTCCAATGCTCACGTCCTTTCTATGAAATACCAATGCAGTGATTGCACCTAGCACAATACTAGACTTCATAGTCGTTGTTTAAATTTAATAAATGTTTCATCTTCAAAATAAAAAAAATAGAAAGAAAGAAATCAGGCCAAGGAAATATAGTTAGCAAGCCAAGGAGTCAGGATTTGAATTCACATCCATGTGACTCAGTGGTAACCTGTTACATGGACAGCCCCAGTGACCCAGGCCTCCTGGTATTCATGCCTGTGTGTTCCCTTCCCCTTGATTCTGAACTGGGCCTGTGACTTGCTTCAGCCAACAGAATGCAGGTAGAGCTCTGGGTCCAAGTTCATGGGAACCCTGAGCTGCCATGCAAGAGACCTGACTATGCCCCTGGAGAGAACACACAGAGTGGGAGAAGCTCTGACACCACATGGAGAAGCTAGGTGCCCAACAGCCAGAGCTAAGGTGAAGCCCCAGACATATGATCCCAATTAAACCATTCCCATCAGCATTCACCCCCCATCCTTGACCGTGATCCTAGAGGAGGCATCAGACATGATGGACACCATGCCCCAGCAGACATCATGTGGAACAGAGATGACAGGGCTTTGCTTTGGTCAAACTCCCAACCAGTAGAACTGTGCAAAATGATAAAAGTAGTGATTATTTTAAGTCATTAAGTTTTGAGTAGTCTGTTATGTAGCCATAGGTAAACAAGGCACACCTCTGTCCTGTGACTAAGGAGAAGGAGACAGTGACAAACTTATGAAGTACTTAAAAAAGAGAGAAAGATGGGCACGGAAAGAGTGGGTACAACACAATAGTCAGAGGTGGAAAGAAAAAAAAGACAAAGGACATAATTATGCAGACCTTTAAGTAGGGAAAACAAGAAGTAACAGAATCTTTAGGTCAGATACTTTTACCAGGAAGCATTTCTGCCCTAGAGCAATCCTCACAATAGATTTAGTGCAAGGAAAATAAAAAGGCAAGATTCAGAACTGCCTATTTTCAACAAGAAGGTAATAGACCAAAATGTTCATAATAGCTTTCTCTGGGTAGTGGTATCACAAAAAAGCCTTCATAAGTTAGCTTTTCGTTCTTTTCCAGTTCTTCCATATTTTATACAATGATTTTTTTTCAATTAAACTTTTTCGAAATCTCAATACCAAAGAGATAAAAGTACATGGATTTTAAAAATCTCCCCTCCTTGGGGCGCTTGGGTGGCTCAGTTGGTTAAGCGACTGCCTTCAGCTCAGGTCATGATCCTGGAGACCTGGGTCGAGCCCCACATCTGGCTCCCTGCTTGGCGGGAAGCCTGCTTCTCCCTCTCTCACTCCCCCTGCTTGTGTTCCCTCTCTGGCTGTGTTTCTCTCTGTCAAATAAATAAAATCTTAAAAAAAAAAAAATCCCCCCTCCTCGAGTGCCACAGAAAAGCACTTAGCTATGTGTCCTCCACTTCTTCTCCCCATCTTGCACCCCATAGGCAACCCTTTAACTATTTCTAGTTTTAGTTCTTTGAGTGGTTCGATCCATATCCTTAAATAATGTGCTTGTACTTCCATTACTTGGTTTTTACCCTGAAGCATCTATAGGCTCCCGGTTACAAAACTCTTATTATTTTATTGAACAACTTCATTGAATACCTACTATGTGTCAGCACCATCCAGGTACTGCCCTTTTATGGCGCATATTCTGGTAAAGGGAGATGCCGATCAAAAGCAAAGAAATAATATCCAATAATAAAAAATACTATGGAGAAAACCACATAAAGTATGGGGCAGTATGGTGGGGCATATTTTCCAAAAATTGGCCACAATGACATCTTCCATCCCATATCCTCATCTAGAATCTTAACATTCACTCATCAAGAAGTAGAGTATATTTTCCTTACCTTTAAGCCTGGGTGGACTGGTGACTTACCCAGTAAGTCAGTAGAAGCAATGCTTGTGATTTCCAAGGCTAGGTCATAAAAGGTGATAAAATTTCCCGTTTGCTGGAATACTCTCTTGAAGCTTTCAGTTGCCATAGAAAACAGCCCAGCTGCCCTGAAACTGCCATGCTGTGAGGAAACTCAAACTAGCACACAGAAAGGAACCACAGAGAGAGGCCTTAAAACTACGAGAAGAGAGAGGGGTGACCAGCTAATTCCCAAGTGTTCCAGCCCCCAGACTACCACCTTAAGCCTCCTCCTGACAGCTGAGTCTTGAATGGTTGACTCTCTCTTGAGAGAGCCAGCCTTGCAAAAATCTGGAGGCAGGGACGCCTGGGTGGCTCAGTTGGTTAAGCGACTGCCTTCGGCTCAGGTCATGATCCCGGAGACCCGGGATCGAGTCCCACATCGGGCTCCCTGCTTGGCGGGAGGCCTGCTTCTCCCTCTCTCACTCCCCCTGCTTGTGTTCCCTCTCTCGCTGTGTTTCTCGCTGTCAAATAAATAAAATCTTTAAAAAAAAAGAAACTAATGTGACAAAACTTGTTTAAAAAAAAAAAAAAAATTTAAAAAAAAAAAAAAAAAATCTGGAGGCAAAGTAGTTCAGGTAGAGGAAGTAGCAAGTAAAAATGACCTAGGTGAAGAATGAGAGTCACTGAGGATGTCTGGCTGGCTTAGCCAGTGGAGCTTGTGACTCTTGATCTCAGGGTTGTGAGTTTGAGCCCCACGTTGGGCATTGAGCTTACTTTCAAAAAATTAAAAATTAAAAGAGAGAGAACACAAGCAGGGAGAGAGGCAGAGGGAGAAGCAGGCCCGCTGTTGAGGAGGGAGCTGACACAGGACTTGATCCCAGGACCCTAGGATCAAGACCTGAGTCAAAGGCAGACACTTAATTGGCTGAGACACCCAAGTGCCCCTCCCTGTATGTATTTTATACCTTAATTAAAAAGAATCAACTACTCATGTTAGAAGAACAGGAAGGATGTAGTATTCATTTAGTTCAGCTTTTCTACCTCTTCCTCATCTCTGATTACCTTTGGGATTTTAGATAATATACTTAAACCTCTGTTTTTTTCCCATCAATTTCTATCAATAGTTTTTGCTTCTACCAAGTAAGATGAACATATTGGGGTTACTATGCTTACTACCCTTCTTATCCAACCCCTCTTTCTCCTTCCAATTGTTTTCAGCTGTCCTTTCCATCCCTTAGATAAATAAGAGTTACATTCTCTTCTGTAACCATAATGAAGTCTTCTGGGTTTTAAGCTATTCCTAAAGGTTGAAATCCAAGTAAGAAAGTATACATTATTGCGATGATATAAATATTGTTCCTGGCTGAGTCAAGTGGGTGGATAGAAATACGTTTTCCTGACAACAAGGTCAATGTCATGCCTGCTTATGACTTGAAGAAGAATATTCTTAGCGTCTAAATCAAATAAATATGCTTTTATTGCCGCATAACAAATCACTCCCAAATTTAGTCCTTTAAAACATTAACGATCCATTATTTCTTATGAGAGTATAAGTCAGTTAAGAGGTTCTGCTCATCTGACTGGACTTGGTCAATCTCCAAAGGACTCACTGCCATGACTGTATGTGGTTGCTGGATTAGGTTGGGAATTGGTTGGTCTTGAACCGCCTTGGCTTTGATGACTTAGTTCTCTTCTATGTGTTTTTCGTATCTTTCTAACAGGTTAACCCGTGTTTGTTCTCATGGAGGTGGCAGGGCTTCAAGAGAGAGAGCTAAAACATGCAGTAACTTTTTCATGTTTTCTTCTTGGATCATTTGTTACTGTGCTATTATTAGCGAAGTCAAATCCTATGGCTCACAGTTGGGGTATTGATAGGGAATAAACAGAAAGTGTAGATACCAGATAGCCATTATTAATTGGGCCATTAATGCATGTTACTAAGTCTGCTACACTTAAATTACCAGTGCCTCAAAATTATACCACACTTTCTTTTGCTTCATTTGTACATTTATTTTCTAGTATTTTCAATTTGTACTTTTTTTGCTACTGAAAGAAGAAGCATACACTTTATTCACTACATGACTAATATTATTTAGCTTCTTATTCCTTTTTCTTATTATTTGACATTTATTCCATGCTTCTTAAAAACATTCTTATGAGAGCCCATTGAATTTTTGGTCTAATGTGAACTGACTGTGTTTTGGCTCGTTAAACAGTTGATATGCTAGAATGTCTTTTTACAGCACTCCTTGGGGAGTTCTACTGTGTCATACATAGCACATCTTCTTTCTGCATAAAGGATACTTCAGAGACAAAATTTCTTTTTTTTTTTTTAAGATTTTATTTATTTGACAGAGAGAAACACAGCCAGAGAGGGAACACAAGCAGGGGGAGTGAGAAAGTGTGAAGCAGGCTTCCTGCTGAGCAGGGAGCCCAATGTGGGACTCAATCCCGGGTCTCTGGAATCATGACCTGAGCCAAAGGCAGTTGCTCAACCAACTGAGCCACCCAGGCGCCCCGAGAGACAAAATTTCTAAGCTCTTTCATGTCTGACAACAAGTTTGCTGCTTTAATCTTGTTCCTTTATTGATAACCTGCTGTTTCTTACCCTCTTAGGAGACTTGGGTCTTTTAAAAACACTTTTAAGGGCGCCCGGGTGGCTCAGTGGGTTAAAGCCTCTGCCTTTGGCTCAGGTCATGATCTCAGGGTCCTGGGATCGAGGCCCATGTCGGGCTCTCTGCTCAGCGGGGAGCCTGTTTCCTCTGCTCTCTCTGCCTACTTGTGATCTCTCTGTCAAATAAATAAATAAAATCCTTTTTAAAAAAATAAATAAATAAATAAAAACACTTTTAAAACATTTATTATACCAGGTACTCAGAAGGCTCTTTCAAACTAAGGACTTCTGTCTTTATACAAGATGTTGTTCCATATTTTTTTACTAATTTCCTTTCTTTGGTTTCCAAATTCTCTCTTCACTGACCTCCTATTATTTAGAGATTAAACCTTACAGAGTGGTTTTCTATGTTCACTATCTCTTCTATTTTCCCTTTTTTTAAATTTTTTCCCATTTTCTAGATGATTTCCTTTTCCCCCCCAAGCTCTTTAATGATTTTTTTTTATAACTTCCATTATGCTTCTTTTCTTGTGCTCTTATTTTCCTCCCCACAGTAGTCCATTCTTGTTTTATAAATGTAATAGCTTCTCAAATATCTTTGAACTCACCTAAGTTATTTTGCTTATTTATGTATTTGATCATGCTTCCTCTGTTCTCTGATTTATCTTCATTTCCTCTGGGGTTAATTTTTCCTTTGATGTGGTATTTCTTTTTCATGACTCAAACTTTCTTAATATTTTTACAGTCCTTTGTTAACTATACATAACTAAAATTAAGAGACTGGATAGATTTTTTCAAGATAGTTGATAATGATTTTCTCCCGTAGTGTATGTATTTGTCTCTTTCTTTTGGCCTCTCTCTCTCAACTGAGTATTCTGTTTAGGTGGCCAGGACTTATTTATGAGCAGACTTTGCTTTCGAACGAACAAGAAGGAAGTAGGTTTGAGGTTACAAGATCCAAAGATCCCAGAATGAGGGAAGTTTCATTCCTGGAGCCCTCCAGGCAGTTCATTTAGTTTCTTTAGAGTCTAGGGTAGATTGTTAACAGTATGGTTCCCAATGAATCATATCTCCCTGTGTCCATGCCCCTTTAACAATGGCTTTGCAGCAACCCCATCAAAGGTGAAGTCTATTTCTCATCTCTTAAATCTTGTCTGGCCTGTGACTTGCTTTGGCTAATGGAATGCAGGAGAAGTTACAATATGCAAGTTCTGGAGCCTTGAAGCTTCCTCCTTCCTTGTCTTAGGTTCCTACCACAGTGTAAGAAAGACTGAGCTGGATGACTGATGATGAGAAACCATGGAGAGAGGGGCTCAGATGACAGTCAGAACTAAGGCCCCAAGCCATCTTCGACTCTCCAGATCCAGTAAAGCTGGCAATTGACTACAGCTGCATATGTGATTCTAGGTGAGAAGCCAGCCAACCCACAAAAAAACAATTTTTCTATTTTCAGCCACTAAAACATGGAGTGGTTGGTCATGCAGTCATGATAACTGATGCAGAGCTTTTAAAATTTTGTTTTTGTTTTTGTCTGGATAGCTTGTGTTCTGCATGTGTGAGGTAGATGCAAAGGAGAGATATAACTGGTTCAGTTATTCCAAAAACATAAATTCAACTAACCCTTGTTTTCTGTCCTCATTCCAGCCTTCACACCAAACATCTCTAACCCTTGACCCTTTCTTGGTAAAGTAGAGATTGCTGGCCACCTGACCCAACAACCACTCTCCCCTCCCTACTTAATAACACAACTCTGATTTTAGCAATGCATTCAGCTAAGATAGTGTGTTCCTTTATTTTTAAAGATTGTTTATTTGAGAAAGAGAGAGAGCGCACATGAATGAGGGGAAGGGTAGCAGGAAAGGAAGACACAGACTTCCCATTGAGTGGGAGGTTCATTCCCAGGACCAAAGTCAGACACTTAACAGACTGAGCCATCCAGACACCCCAAGACAGTATATTTCTAAGCCTTGTAGCTACGCACTGCCACATGAAGAAGTTCTAAGAAATGAGTTGTAAGTGGTAGAGTTCTGTGGGACTTCCAGACATATTGCTTAAATGGAATTAACCTGCTAGGAAGGGTCTCTTTTTTGCTCTTCTGTTCTACCTTTTTCACGCTGCCTGGAATGTAGATGTAATGGCTGGAGCTCTAGCTGCCACCTTGGAAACTCTAGGTGCCACCTATAAGATGACTTTGAGGCTGAAAGCTATGCACAAAGAGTAGTACAGCTGAGGAGGGGCTGAATCTCTGATGAAAGAGGGGAGCTGCCCTTTTAGCTATGCACTGCCTACCTCCAGATTTCTTTTACATGAGACAAGAATAAGCTTCTCTCTTGTTTAAGGTATGACTAATTATCACACACACACACACACACACACACCCTGTTTTATGTATCTGAATTTAATTCTAACTATAATAATTTGGTCTCTGCCTGTCACCCTGGGATCCTCCTTCTCTGCATCCATCACCCATGTATATCTTGGGATGCTTCTATTTCTAGACATTCCTTTGGGCTTTAGAATATCTTCCATGTCTCATATTAGTATGTTCAATTTTTCCTCTATCCTTTTGAAAATATAGAATACAGTTATAATAATGTTTTAATGTCCTTGTCTGCTAATTCTAACATCTGTATCTGCTTGTGTCTACTCCACTAACTGAAATTTCCATTTTTAGGATTTCCTACAACTAATTCTGAAAGGGCTACATTGCCTTAGGTTGGGTTCTCCTAAAAGCAGACACTGATACAAGGATTTGAGTTGGGGGCGACGCCAGACTGGGAGGGGACTAGGAAAGTGAGATAGGGAAGGAAAGTGAACTCAGTTCAGAATGTGATAAGGAGCAGATAGGCTGGGATGTGATTCCACTGCTGCTAAGATTGTAGAACAAAGATGTCCTGCCCGAGGGGCAAAGAAACAGAGATATTTAAACACTGACTCCCATAGGACATTGGTTGAGCACTGCTTCAGAAGGTATCTTCTTGTACTTCTAGGCTACCTGTCCAGATGGGCTCGAGCAAGGCTCCTTTAACCAGTGAAAGCCCTCAGGGAAAACTTCTCAGGTGCATGCAGTAGGAGGTGGTTGACATATCTGGGAACGCTATGTGCTGAGGGAATATGAACAGGACTCTGTGTCCGTCCATAGTATACTTCATTCCTGGAGCCCCAGTATCCATTCAACAAACCAGGAAAGACCTATCTGCTCTCTCAAAAGTGCTTTGCCTTTCCCAGTGTGGGTTTCATCGACTTATTCTGATTCAATGGACTGTGCTCCTTCCAGTTTATTTTTGTTCCTAGGTACTTCGTCAACCCCTGTGGTTCTTCCAAGTGTAGGAAGAGATATTTTATCCTATTATGTGTAGTCAGCTGATGGGGAAGGTGATGCTCTTTCAGGCTCCCAAGCACCAGAAGAACATAGCCTCGCTTCTGGCTGGGCAGCTAGCTGTCTGGCCATTCTATTTTCAGTGCCATGATGTAATTTAATTTCTAAAAACAACCTAAGTCTGGAGCCTGATGGCCTGGAAAAATCTGGCAAATCTTTGCTACTCAGTTTCCTTATCTGAAAAGCAACCAAGAGGGTGTGGGCAGAGGATGTTATCTCTAGGGTTCCTGCGAGCCTGAGGACTCTGCTCTGTATGGTGGCAGGCCTGGTCTGCAACTCAACAGCCAAGAGGAGCCATCGTCATATGGAATAGCTTGCCACCAGGGACTGATGTTAGAAGGCTTCCCTTCAACTCTGTCCTCAGACTTCTGGTCTCTTCCCCTTTGACTCCATAATGCCCCACCAGAGACGACATCCCACTGAAATACCCAGACGTCAAATGGTCAGTATGAAGGTGTTCACCACAAATTCGCGGGAGAATGGCCAACAGTTTATAGCATATCCGGGTGATAGAATATGACTCAGATGACAGAAACAGTTTGAAGAATTGTCAGTGATGGACAGAATCATGCAGTCCGTGATACAGTATCTGAAAAACAGATACCAAATCATATATGTGGAAGGATCCCACCCACTTCCAGTATATGATTATATTATAAAAGATCTGAATTGTAAGTACATACTTATAAGTTAATCCATTTTGTTTACATATTTGTAAAGAGAGGAACATGGAATTACAGTGGATTTTTTTCTTTACCTTTTTCTGTATTTTCTAAGTTTTCCACAATTACCAGAAGGATATATTATTTTTATGAAGAAAAGGAAAAAAAGTGTCTTGTCTTTTCAGAAGAATGAAAACAATATATTTGAGCCTTCTCCTTTGTCTGCAGGAGCTCTACTATGGGCACCGGTCCTCTGCTGGGCATCCTTTTCTCACTGGATTTAATTGTCATGGCCATCACAGGTATTTAACAATGTCACCTGCGTTGTCTACATATAGATGATGGAGTGTGAGTCCCTGTTCTTTCCTGTGTCTTGCAAATGCTGCTGTTTCAGTTTTCGGCAGAGTGTCTACGGCGTCATCTTATGCCCAGACTTGCTGACTCTACAAGAAGAGGGTGACCTCATTCGCTCTGGGTACAGTCGTAGAAGGCGGTTGGGAATTTGAAATGGTGAAGGCTTCAGTGCCAATTTGCTTTTGCTTCACAGCCTATAGCTACAGCTGGATTTTCTGCTACTTTACTTTAAAGGGGAACAAATCCTGCAAGGCAAAAAGTGGGTCTTTCAAAAGACTGTGCTGTATATTTTAAGTAAGGAACACACAGCCTGTTGATGAATGTGGCTCTGCCTCTCATAGCAGAGCTGGTCGGTGCCCCACCCCTAGTCCTCTGCCTCCCTGGAGGATTGCTCAGGTCCTTCTGTTTGAGGGCATTTTCTGACGTTGGGGAGTGGGCATTGCTGGGTCCACTCTAGGACAAGCCAGAAGTGTCAGAGAGCTAATACCCGGGAGCAAGCGAGACACTGAGGGATGAATGTATAAATACTCGCACTCTCACCCTCAGTGGGACAGTTTGGAGGCACGTGCCAGCACACTCTCAGATAGGCCTAGGCGGGATTCAGCCCCGGCTGCTGACAACAGAAACCTGGCTAATTAACATCTGTCTTATTGGCTCTCCACCCTTTCCTTCTCCCTTCCCTCACTATGGTCCTGAATAAACTACTTGCACCAAAATTCTTGCCTCAGGGCCTGCTTTTGGGAGAATCCAAACTAAGGAAAACTCAACCTTTGTGGTACCTGACAATGTTCTGGGCCACTGGGAACAAGAGACCTCATCCTGATCCCTCTCCCCACTTCCCCAGAAAACCAACGTGGAATTAAGGATATTAAATTTATCTACCATATAGGCCATAAAGCAGAAGGATGCCCTGAATTGCAGCAATCTGAAGGTCTCTAAGTTGGCTATGTTTAGCACCGATTAAAACCCTAGGTGCCAGCAAGCAGTGCACGATTTCCTGTTACTATAAAGAAAGAACTCATTCTGGACCCCGGCTGCAAAAGAAAAGGCAGAACCCATTTAGTTTCCCTAAAACATTAAAGACATTTCCCCCCGGGGCCAGCAAGAGCTTTTAAATGACTGTGCCCTAAAAATAACAGTCTCACTCCTGCACGGGTTATACAAACTGAAATGGTGGGTTATTTCCATCCACCTCCAGAGAAGCTGCTGGGAGCTCTGAGTGTTGAGAGATTATGTAATGACTTGATGCTATCGTCGCCTGGGCAAAGCAACTCACTCTTCTGTGAGGGACTTTCAAGGTAATGAAACAGGACATTTGAGGATCTACACCGGAGGGAAGGAAATGGGTGAAGAGGGAAGAGAGGATTAGACAGTCTGGATCACAGAAGGGCCTGCCTCCATCCCTGCTTGCACTGGGGAACCTCCTGGACTCCCCACTGGCACCATGCTCCAGAAGGCCCTGCTCCTCTCTGACTGGTTCTTCCTGGCTAGGAATTTCTGCACACTCTGTCTGGAACCGACTACTGACCTAGACTGGACCACTGACCTGGAGTTCACCACTGGCCGAGGGTCAACCAATGATAGGTATCTGGAGAACACGCAGGCTTTCGAAATGTCTACTGATAGGGAATCAAACACTCTCAAGCCAGAGGCCACGGCTGATTCCAATTCAATTCATACCAAGAGTTTTTTGAGTGACAGTTATGCAGCTGTCACTGCTGTTTATCATGACTGGAGAACCAGACCAGACCAGCATCTCCATGGGAAGTAGTGAGTCCTTCTCAGTACTTGTTTAAAATGAAACACATTGCCAGGGCACCTTGTTGGGTCAGTTGGTGAAGCGTCTGCCTTCGGCTCAGGTCATGATCCTGGGGTCTTGGGATCAAGCCCTCATAGGGCTCCCTGCTTAGCTGGGGATCTGTGTCTCCCTCTGCCTCTGCTCCTGGCTTGTGCTCTCTCATTCACTCTCTATCTCTCTCAAAAAAACAAACAAACAAACAAATGCTTTAAAATGAAACACATTGTCAGTAGCTGTGACCATCACTCTGTGATCCATCACTTTCTAAAAAGATTCCGAGCTTCCGAACAAGGCCCCCATTACATTATAGGACTGCGTAATTCTAGGCTGCATAACTGTAGAAAACTAGTGGACATGTAATGTACCCAATTGAGAAGAAAGAGCAGGGTGAAGGGAATTCACAGGTCGGGGAGGGGCACTTCTTAACCATGTCCCATTCAATATGGGCTTGATAAATGTTCATTTGAATTGAAAACAAAAAAAGAAAACAGAAAATCTGGATAGAACTACAGGTTTCTGAGTCCCTGAGATTATGACAACCCAGGACTGAGCAATTTACATCTGTCCTCCCAGTGTAACTATTGATAGCATCCCCTTTCACTCTCAAAAGTGCCCTGGTTTGGAATAAATTGTATGGACGCTCAACCTAAGAATGATAGTTCAAAGAGGCGACAGACTTATTGGGTACTATCCACATGTGTGTCCCTGGGGTAGCTTCTACTGCTCTTTGCCCAACTCTGTGAGCACATCCAGAAATAATTCATCCCTCTTATTGCTGGTGCCTTGCAAATGATGAATAAAGATGTTGGTTGAAGGAATGAATGAACAGGAGGAGGCCCTACCTGCCAATGATCATTGGGACCTTCAAATTTATCTTATTTTGTAGGTGAGGAAGCTCAGTCTTAGAACTGTAAGGTAGCAGCTGCTTGGGGAGTGCAATTGGTTAAGTGTCTGCCTTGAAATCAGGCCATGATCCCAGGGTCCTGGGATCGAGTTCTGCAACGGGCTCTCTGTTCATCAGGGAGCCTGCTTCTCCCTCTGCCTGCTGCTTCCCCTGCTTGCACTCTCTCTCCCTCTTTCTCTGTTAAATAAATAAATAAGAGATATTATTTATTTATTTATTTATTTATTTATTTATTTGACAGAGAGAGATCACAAATAGGCAGAGAGGCAGGCGGAGAGAGAGGAGGAAGCAGGCTCCCCGCTGAGCACAGAGCCCGATGCGGGCCTCGATCCCAGGACCCTGAGATCATGACCTGAGCTGAAGGCAGAGGTTTAACCCACTGAGCCAACCAGGCGCCCTAAATAAATAAAATCTTTAAAAAAAAAAAGAAAGAAAACAACCTGTAAAGTAGCTTGCTGACTTGAAATCTCAAGATTATTACTATTCAAAGTGCAGTGGGTAACCTCGTAGCTTATCCGAAAGTCAGACTCCCAGGTCCCACCCAAAACTCCTATCAAGGTCTATGAAGGATTGGAGGTTTTACCCTACTCTCAGGCTAATAAATGAGTCTGTTACTGTCTCATGGAAACAGAGGACACAAGACTCCTGAGTCAAAGGATTTGATCACACCATAGCAAGCAGCATGAGTCTGCTGCCGTTTTGCGCTGGTTCTCCCTGCCCCTCCAGGTCCCATGGGGGAGAGACCCAGCGGACATTGTTTGCATCAAAGCTGAGGAATTCACTGTTTTTAGAGTGAGCAGTAAGCAAGCCTGCTTTTTGTTCTTTTGGGGGGTTCCAGAGGGATGTTACCTTATCCCTCGCTGCAAAAACAACCCTAAGAAATGGCCCCAGTCATAAAGAGTCAAGGACGTTGCATTTCTGGCCTACCCGGCAAGGACACGCGAGGGGCACTCCGGGCCCATGGCACCTTACTTGTCCCCACAACCTGCTGAATAGTAGACCGCATTTTACCCCGATCCCTTGGTGCTTTATTTGTATATTAAAGTTTGAGAAGTGCTTCCCTAACTTGCTTGTTCAGAGCATCTGGAATTTACCAATCAAGCCACTCTTATAAGTGCAATCAGCCTAAGACTCGTCATTATTTTTAGAATCCGTGGATCTTCCTCTCTTGCCTTTTGGTTACTAATTCCTCAGTCATGTCTTCCTTCATCGTGTTTTCATCAGGACTGATCCTATAGGATAACCATATTGGAAAAGGGGAAAGAGTAAACAGTGGAGAAGAAAAAGTAGAGTTCAAAGAGTAAGTCCCGAATAAAGAATTATTTTTCTCAAATATCAGGAAGTCCAAAGGTAGATAGTTCAAGCCCGAATATGACAAACTCGCAATGCCACTAGGAACCCAGATCTCTTGCATCTTTCTGCTCTTCCAACCCTGGCATTTGACTTTTATACTCTGGATAGCAAAATGCCTTATACCTCCAGGCCAGCACGCCAGTATACAAGGAAGGAAGCAAGAAGGGCAAAATCTCCCTACTGCACGGAGCACTGGGTATGGGGCATAGGAAATCAATCTTGGAACACTGAAAACATAAAATTAATTTAAAGTAAAAAAAAAAAAAGAAGGGCAAAATCCACGTGCCAAATGAGTCTCTCCCTTTCTATCATTAAAATAATAATGTTCCTGAAGCCCCCCCCAGCAGACTTCCGTCCAAGTCCTATCAGGGAATGGGTCACACGGCCTGTCCCAAGGGTAAGGGAGACTGGGAGACTACACACTTTAAGCCGCATGTTGATCCCCAGGCAAAACTGCAGTTTTGCTGGTGAGGAAGAAGAGAGGTGTGGCTATCCAATAGACAATGAGTAACTGATGCCCCGAAGCCCACTTAAGCACACTGGGAATGGGGAGGGAAGGTGGGTTTCTGTTCCCAAAGCTGCCCAAGGCTTATCACAGGAGCGACGAGGGCCCCTGGTTTTGGCCTCACAGTCACAAAGGGCCTCAAATTGTGTCTTTTTTTTTTTTTTTTTAAGATTTTATTTATTTGACAGAGAGAAACACAGGCAGAGAGGGAACACAAGCAGGGGGAGTGAGAGAGGGAGAAGCAGGCTTCCTGTCAATCAGGGAGCCTGATGAGGGGCTCAAACCCAGGACGCTGGAACCATGACCTGAGCTGAAGGCAGACGCTTAACGGCTGAACCTCCCGGGCACCCTAATCAATTGTTTATGTTATTGCTAAGGCTTCCTCCTATCAACAGTGGGTGTTAGTAGTTAAGTTTTCGGGGAGTCAAAAGTTATACGTGATTTTTCAACCTGTGGGGGGTCAGTGCCCCTAACCCTTGTGTCGTTCAGGGTTAACTATATATGTTAAAATTCTAACTTTATTAAAAATAAATAATTAAGATAAGGAGTAGATTTTTTTAGAATTCTCTTCTGACTTTTCTTCACACACTCAAAAATATAGCCAGGAGCTTAAAATATAGAACTATTGGGGCACCTGGGTGGCTCAGTTGTTAAGAATCTGCCTTCGGCTCACGTCATGATCCCAGAGTCCTGGGATCAAGCCCTGCATCGGGCTCCCTGCTCTGCAGGAAGCCTGCTTCTCCTTCTCTCACTCCCCCGTGCTTATGTTCCCCCTCTTGCTGTGTTTCTCTCTGTGAAATAAATAAATAATAATAATAAAATCTTTTAAAAAATAAAATATAGAACTATTCCTGATATCTCACATTTTCAAGTTTTGTTGCGTTGGCTTAACTAGTAATAATGGGCAGTTGATGGAAATATGGGCCCTCATGTACAACAAAAAGAACTACCTTATGTGATCTGGAGAGATCTGTTTGGGCTAGGTAGAAGAAAGGCAGAGCAAGGGATACTTGATGTTGTAGTTTTGGTCTTTCCCATGGGTGGTGAAATAGGGATATTGATTTCAGTGGCCTTGACCCTACCCAAGGAACTCCCACAGACAATTCCCAAGGCAGTGCAAAATTAAATTCTTGCTTCAGTCTAGCCATGGTCTGTTCTCTTAGGCAAGCAATAGATAAAAACTGAATTCTGAGTCAAGATCATGACATTCAGAGTGCCCACTTTCCCCCAACAGCTCACCCCTCCATCCTCCTCAGCTCTTTCCTTTAGGGAATTTCAGTCTGTCTGCTTACAGGGCACATACTCTGAATGTAAAATTGTGGTAGCAGGTTCAGTGAAAGCAAATCGTGCATTCAGCTTTAGCTGGTTCTTACTCCAAATCTGGACACCAAAGTCACCCCTAGCTGATGGATCCCCATATAATACTCGGCTGGCATCAGCTGTTGGCCTCCAATTGTTAGAGAAAACACCAACAATTTTAGGAATGATGCTTTAGCTTTACCCAAAGTGTGGTCCATAGAGCAGCATCATCTGGGAGCTTACTAGAAATGCAGAATTTCCACTCTGACTTCTGATATTCTGAATAAGAATCTGAGTTTTAACAAGAGCTCTGGTGATCCAAGTTCATAATGAAGTTTGAGAAGTCCAGCCTTAAACGTTAGCACCTTAAATCACAAATCCTAAATCTAGCCTCTCTGCTCATTCATTCAGCCACCTTATGACCATAATTTGGCTGCTGCAGTGAAGTGCCTACCCCAACATCCTTTTCCTTGCCTCTTTAATGAAAGAACCTCAGTTTTATTTGGAGAAGCAATATGCCTTCCTAAAAGACCACACTTACCAACCGCCCTTGCAGCTAAAGGAGGCTATGGACTAGATTCTCACCAATGACAGACAAGTGGAAATATCTGTGGGACTAATCGGAAGTCTAAAAAGTAGGTGGTGTATCATTCTTTCTTCTTTCCTCCTAATTGTTGTTGGCATATGGACATCATGACTGGCCTTGAAGAGTCATTTGGGGCATGAGGTCATCTTGAGCATGGAAGGCACAGGCCGAGGATGGCAGAATAAAAGGATAAAAGCTTGCATCACAGACATCACACTGTGCAGACTTCTTTTATGGGAGAGAGAAACTCTTATCTTGTTTAAGCCATTATACTTTGGGATTTTCTGTCATGTTGCTGTTATTTGTGTAAGTGTCTAGAATTTACTGACCAAAAGAAGGGGGGGCAAACATTCTGCCCCTCGGCAGTTAGATCTCTCCTTGTAAATTAATACAATGAGGTCCTGCTTTATACACCAGTCTCTCTGAACTCTGACAGTGTGACTTTGTCCCTGAGAAATGATCTGGTGACTGAGAGTTGAGGACAGAGCTGGAGAGGTGCCAGTTGAGGAGGACCACCAGGTGGCCATCTGGTCCCCTTCCAGATTCCAAACTGAAAAATCCACTCTTCAATCTCTTAAGAATCCATGTATTTATAAATTGTTTTCTGGGTGATAAAGAGTTAATTGATTTTTTTTTAATATACCTCAGTGTTTTAGATAGAACTACTGTTCTATTCTTATTATTAATCATGGAGAATTTCACTGAAGATAATATTTGTTTTATGCTTTCTACCTCATAAAGCCCATTCACATGCTTAGCTTTACTTAATCCTCAGCAGCTCTGTAAAAGGCATTCGATCCACACATTTATAGATAAGGAAACTAAGACTCAGAGAGGTTAAGTAATGTATCCAAAGACACACAGCTAGGAAGTAATAGTTATCTCATCAGGCTCCTTGCCACAGTGCCATGTACTCTAATCCTATGCAGGGACTCAATGGAACCAGAAGATAAGGCAGGAGACATATTAGAGAAGTGGCAGAAAGTATCCTCTTCAATCACACCCTATAGCTTTTGCATATTTATATACACTGTGTACTATATACCACTGGCTGCAAGCTGGTTTAATTTTTTCTCTCTTCCTGAGCTGGAAAGGTTATGAGATTATGTGTTATTATACAACTCATCCCTCAGATGAAGACTCCAAAGCCCAGAGAAATGAAATAATTTATCTTAGATCATAGAGTTAGATACAGGTCCTAGACTATGCCACAAAACTCCTTACCTCCAGGAAAGTGAACATTCCTCCAAAAACATACCCATGAGTCTCGGTACCATCGAGTAGATCATGTTATCAAAGCAGTGTTTTGGCCAAAATAAAGAAGTATGCTTGGTTCAGTATATCAAGATACAGCTCTGGTTGCTAGCTAAATCTGGCCCAGACTTGCACTGATTAACACCAAAATGAATCATTGGCTATTCTGGGACATGCATATTAGTACAGGAATTAGTCCTCTTAGAAGCTGTGTCTTGCACAGCAGCTATGGTCTTAAATCAGCACATGATTACTTTTGGTTTTGTTTTTTAAATATTTTATTTATTTATGTTTGCACATGCAAGAAAGAGAAAGAGAGCATAATCGGGAAGGAGGAGTAGAGAAAGAAGGCGATTCCCCACTGAGCAGGGAACCTAATGCAGGACTTGATCTGAGGACCCTGGGATCATAACCCGAGCTGAAGGCAGACACTTAACTGACCGAGCCACCCAGGGGCCCACACGATTACTTTTGAATTACCTTGAGTTCATATTTAAAAAATGCCTAAAATCAATCATTTTAGTCATAAATATTGCTCTACAGAGATACAGACACAAATCAGCCCACCTTTCTTATAGTGTAGGTACATCCAGCTGTTTCTTCAACCAAACACCAGATGAGGAATCTGACTCGCAATTAGGCTTCACATTGTAGGAAAAGAATTCCATGTCTTTAGATACCAGAAGCATCTTCAGTGTGGCCAGATGTCCCCACAACAAGAGGCAGGTTAAGCAGTGATGTGCTGGTCAGGGAGCTATCTAAAATAAAGCATGGGGCTGGAGGGCCCGGGGGGCTGGGGGGCTCAGTCAGTTAAGCATCTGCATTCAGCTCAGGTGGTGATCTCTGGGTCCTAAGATCAAGCCCCTGGGCATTGGTCTTCTTGCTAGGCAAGGAGTCTGCTTCTCTCTCTCTCTCTCTCTCTCTCTCTCTCTCTCTCTCTCTCTCCCCCCCACCCCTCTCCACTGCTCATTCTCTCTCAAATACATAAATAAAATCTTCTAAAAAATAAAATAAAAAATAAAATAAATCATCCCTATTTGTAGCATTTCCTGATACACAGCCAGTTTCAAGCTATTAAGGTAACATCACTGAACACCGAGGTGGGAGGAGGTTGCACATTCGCTCCAGCTCCCTGAGAGGCAAGAACCAAGACAGACTGGGAGAGCAGACACATCTCTCTTGCTCAAGGGCACATGCTTCATGTCCAGATTATCACACACCATTGGTTATGCTATTCAAAATCTGTGTTCTTTTTGTGTTGTTGTTGTTGTTGTTGTTGTTGTTTTGGTCAAATTCTTTAATTGAGTCAATGCAAGTGAAATGTACTTCTGATCTTTCTCTCCCTTAGTTGGAAACAGGTAAAATCCTTTACACTTTCATGCTCGAAGTTGACCCCTTGGATGATATCTGCCCAGGTCACTGGGGAACCAAAAGTTCCCTGATGGCGAGGCTGAACTTACGAAACACAGAAGAATGTGCTCTACCTCCACCTCTGCAATATTCCTAGACTCCCTACTATCTTGATTTCTTCAGGTAAACAGAATATAGAGTCAGGTTCCTACTGGCAGCAATTTTAATATTGTCTACATGCACCCATGTGTGGATGTTGAAACTTTATTTTCCATCACTTTTTATTATGTTGGTGGGTATTATTTATGCAAGGCAATAAAGAGAAATATTAGCTGTATCACACTAAAAATAAAAATCAGAATGAGTAAAAAAATCTGAATTAGTATAAAAGCATTTAATTTTTGATAAGAAGCATGTTTGTAACCTTTAATTAATGTACATTAATCTTAAATGTACAGCTTGATGAATTTTTACCCAAGTACAGACATTTAATTATTATCCAGATCAAGAACTAGCACATTCCCAGCATCTTCCTCATGCTTCTTCCCAGTCAATATGCACCCCTTCCACCAACCCCAGATATTTTAGTTTGCTGGTTTGATTTTTTTTTTAAAAGATAGTTCCTAATCATGGACTCAAAAACAGGTAGAATTGATTCAAAATGCTTACTGTGCTAATGACACAATGGAACTCCGAGGCCAAGTGATCCTCCCAAGGTGATTAATTTGTTGTCTGGACTCATTCTAGAACTTAGGACCTAATTCTAGTCCAGTGATTAAGAATCACCAGGCCAGCAGGACAACATTATATGAAAACCAGTTAGAAATGCAAATTCTTGGGGCGCCTGGGTGGCTCAGTCAGTTAAGCATCTGCCTTCAGCTCAGGTCATGATCTCAGGGTCCTGGGTTGAGGCCCATGTCAGGCTCCCTGCTCATGCTCTTTCTTCTCTCTCTCTCTCTCTCTCTCTCTCTCTCTCTCTCAAATAAATAATATATTTTTTAAATTTTTTTTAAATTAAAATCAAAAAAATTTTTAAGAAGAAATGCAAATTCTTATCTACCCCTCGCTCTTACCCACTAAACCAGAAACTCTAGGGTGGGGCTCAGTAATCTGTCTGAACATGCTCTCTAGCTGATTCTCATGCTCCCTCAAAGTTGGGACACTGGACTATACCAAAGTCTGTAAATCAAATACTAGAGTTCATGAAGTCATTGTTAATTGTGAAATTTTATGCAATATCAGACATGGACTAGTTTTAAGAGATACATAGGAAGTATGGATACCTATCTATATTAGTCAACCAATTAAAAAAAAAAACCAGCAGTAGAATGGCTTGGAAAAGAATATAAAATTAGTTCTGCCATTCATTAGCTATAGCTTAGACAACACATTCTATCTCTGTGAGCCGTAGCTGTTTACAGTTATAAAATGACTCAGGTATATTAGCCCCTTGGCTGAATCTAGACTGCATTTGTATTTTGTTGGATCTGCCCAGAGATTTTGCTGGTTTGTCTGTTTTTTTGAATTAATTGCTGTGATAAGAGTGGTGAGCAGTCATCAAATATCCAACTTCTCCCCTTCATTTCCCTGCCTTCTTTGGAATCAAGCAACCCCATCTGATCAATGGACTGTGAAATGGAATAACGTGTGTCATTTCCTGGCCAAAGTACTTGAGAGTTGGTGTACATCTTCATCTCTTTCTGCCTCTGCGATGGTGACCTTGGAGACCATGTATTGAGGTGGCAACCTCAGAAGGTAAAGGGATCCCTGTTCCCTGAGTCACCAGATGGAGGAGAATCCTGCCCACCTGCGTCTGATTTTGTATGATGTTCTAAACCAGTGATACTTTGAGTGGTTGGTGATGTTTAAAAATTGGGAAATTTTACATGAAAAGATCTGGATTCCTGACTTGTTCTGAAGAAAGAGAAGATCTGGCAATGCTGGGCTTCATTTCCTAACTGGCAAAAATTATCTAGAGAGGAGTGATGCCTCGCCATCTTTTACTCTTTATTTCACCACTGTCCTCACCATTTCCTATAGAATACAACTCCTTTCATAATCCCCAGCAATATAGCTGAACATCAGTTGCCACATGACATCACTCTTGTGGAGTCATTTTCTTATATCAAGAGGAAAGTGAACTCTCTCTACATGCACATCCGTAACAAATAATGGGAAAATTCAATATAGATCATGATGGCTATGCATTTACATAAAATTAAACTACAGCAGTGTTCTTTGTGGAAGAGAAGAATATTTCTAAGTGTATAGTGTGCAAAGGGTGTCCATGTCAAAAGGGAATTGAGTGGGCTATTCTGAAGTGGTCCATAGGAAAAGCTGGGTGTAGAGAAGAAAGCCTGCTGAAAATTTATTGACTAAAAAATGGGGCTTAATTTTCAACAGGGGTTCTTTTTAATTGAGACTGAAATAAAATAAACAGTATTACTGTGAAATATAGTTACATATGATGTAAGAAAATTATTTCCCACTTGCTTCACTCATTTGCCTGCCTAGTCCCTAGAGGCATTTGGTTTTGAGCATCTAAAGGGACAACACGTGAAGAATATCTAACATGGTATAAAGAACATACGGCCTGGTGCCTGGCATGTAGCGGCCTCCAAAAATGTTACTTTCCTTTCACTTAGTTTATTCATCTCGTTCACAGAAAAGAAAATTGGAATCTATTTCCAACTTTAAAGCCCAACAGTTCAATATGTACATGTAATCAAAAAGACCAACAAACTGGGTCATTTCCAACAAGGTAGGGAGATTAGAGAGTGAACAAAAAGCAGGAAGAGTGACTTCTTTATCAGGGGAGAAGAAAGAGATTTGAATTCCTCTGTCTGAAAAAAAGCAAAGGCTGAGTGAGACATGATCAAAACTATGAAGTCTTAGATGGAAGGTGTGGAAGGTAAGACTATTGTTCAGTATAAATTCCCCTCACCTTTCCCTGCTCACCTCAATAGGAAAATAGGAATTCCCTATCCCTTGGATGTTGGACTTGGACATGTGGCTTGTTTTGGCCAATGGAATTTGGCCTCTGGAAGCTTCTGACCTCCACCAGGAGAAGAACATGGTCCAGGTGGCCACTAGCCCTCAGTCTGGACCACTGAATAAGCCCCATGGAGAAGATGCACCGTCTAGAACCAATTCCCGTTAACCTGCAGACCCACAGCAATAAATATGTGTCTCACGTTACATAGCACTGAGTACTTTTTTTTTTTAAGATTTTATTTATTTGACAGAGAGAAACACAGCCAGAGGGGGAACACAAGCAGGGGGAGTGAGAGAGGGAGAAGCAGGCTTCCCGCCGAGCGGGGAGCCCAATGTGGGACTTGATCCGGGGTCTCTGGGATCAAGACCTGAGCCAAAGGCAGTTGCCCAACCAACTGAGCCACCCCCTTCACTGAGTATTTTTTTATGCTGCATTATTGCATTATTGCTTGCCACTATGGAAGGTATACATGGTGAAGAACTTTTCTAATCCCCCAAATGCCAGAAGTAGGTATCTAGGCATTGTGCTATGCAAAATTTCAAAAGATGAAACATTTCTATTTGGTACCTCTTCTTCAAAGCCCCCAGTGTTACTCTAGATGCCCCCTCCCTTCATTGCCCCCGACTGTTTAGTTTCAGTCATACAGTGTGGATAGATTTTCCTCTCATTATTCCTGGCCTTTGGGCTGTTCCTTTAGGGTTTTGCATTCTCTCTAATGATTGTAATAATTATGGCTAATAATAAATAGTACTTTCTGTGTGGCAGGCACTGTTCTAAGTGCTTGACAAAATTGAACTCATTCCATTTTCACAGCCACTCTATGTGGTAAGTACTATTAATATCTCTGTTTCATAGATGAATAAACTGAGACACAGCAGTTAAGTAATGGCCTTAAATAACAGAGTTAGTAAGTGGAAGAGGGAAGTTCAGCTCAGGTGGTTTGCCCTTGGGCTCCAAGCTCTTCCCTCGTCTTCTTTTCCCATAGTGATGAGTTAAATGGATAAACTAATATACATTAACATTAATTTGTTATCTAATACTGGTTTATTACTTCCCAGCTAATAGAAGGCCATAATTCATTACATGAATAGAGGCTCTGAGGAAGTGAATCTAATGATGGAATTTTGCCCTTATGAAAAGCCATTAGGAGATAATTTGAGGGTGACATTTTTTTCTCATGCTCCTCAAATCACAAACGCTCTAATTTCAATGAAAGCCATAAAAGCGGCAAACTCAAAACTTGAAAGAAGAAATCTGAGGGGGAAAGTACATGAACGCTGTCTTTTGACAGTGTGTGGGGAACATGCAGTTCAGGTGCTATCAGGGAAAACCCAAATAGGAGCTTTCCTACTTTAAAAGGATGAGGAAACTCGGCTTAGGCTCTCCTTCTGGAGGCTAGGCAGTCCCCCTCCAGGATTTCAGGCTCCACCTCCTCAAGCTTGTTTGAGTCTTGGCTCCAGTCGTTACAAGGCGGCTTCAGGCCTACCATCCCTGCAGCATGTCTTTAGAAGTTCCTGCAAAAATATCAAGGAGACCGAACATGTGATTGTTTTCGCTTTTACTAAAAACTTGTTAAGACACAGAGGAAGGGATCACCTCACAGATTACGCAGCCATCTGTCATCTCATGAGGCCCCAACAGTTCTGCAGGTCATACTTCTTCCCAAAACTCTTCCACCCCCCATGAGGGAGCTTTCGGTAAGCAGTCCCCCAGCTCTGGCTGCTTCTCTCAAGGGAGACAGCCCCACCAACCCATCTGTTTCTCTAGCTTTCAACAGCTCTTTCCCCTAGAATTCTGATAAATCCAAAATCTCTGTCTTGTTCAGTAAAAAATATTAAGGAAAAGAGCGAGCTAAGATAACCAGATTCCCCACAGGAAAATCTACTTATAGATAAGTTATTGGAATAAGAGTTCACCAAAATTGCTGGATATAGGATCAATATAGAAAGATCAATAGCATGTGCACACATATATAACCAACAATTATGTAACCTTATTTATTATTTTTCTAGTAACTAATAAATGAATCAGTATATATTTACAACGATGCTGTTCAGCCTATTTACAAAAACTACAGAGCACCTAGTGAAAACTCTAACAAAAGAGGTCTAAGAGAACAACCTAACTGTTCCTCGGAGAGACAGTGAATTAATTAATAAACCGTGGCTTATTCATATAGTACAATTCTATATGGCAATTAAAATGAACAATTCAAAACCTACCTATATATCTACATGGCTCAATCTTGAAAATATAACAGTGAAAAAAACGATTTGCAAAATGTACATGTAGTATATAATTCACATGAAAATTTAAAATACACAAAACAATTGACTGTATGAATAGACATCTGCATGAGAATGAAGTTCACCTATTTTTAAGACAAAGACTAACTCTAATGAAGAAAGGAGTGGAAAAGTATACCAGTAGAGTGGGCTTTCTTTAGAAAATTCTAAGAGGGTTATACACCCTGTATCTATGTTACATGTCAAATATATTCAATAAAAGAAAATTCTAAGAGGGGAAAACTTTCTGTGGTGCTATTACATTAAATTTATATAATGTGTATATTATTAATGCATATTAATGTCAATATACTTTTGATATGTATATACTTGAAATATTTTATAATTAGAAATTAAAATGGAAATTTCATGAATTCAAGGAAGATTTCAGTGAGATAACATTGAGAAGCCTTACATCTTCTTTAATAATGTTTACTCTGATTGTGTATGTTTTTAAGTATCCAAACCAAAGAAGAAATTTTGGTTCTTAGCAGGAAATTAGAGAGACTAACCAAATGTTGTAACATAAGCACCAAATTCCTTGACAGAAATTTTATCATCACAGAAAGATCAGATTTGTGCAATAATTCACCTGAATTTTGCAAGGTTTAGTCCCTTAACATTCCTGCCTATTTTCATATCTAGTGACTGAACTGTGAAATCCTTTCCAGCTCTGATGTTTTCTGTGAGAGCCTAGACCTCAGATCAGCTTGTCAGGAGTGCCCTGCTCCTGGCTGGGGAAGAGAAGCAGTTGTTCTCTCCTCATCTAGAAAGAATTAAGCAGGAAAGCCTCAAAGTACAGAGGACAATGTGGAACAGAAATCATCTAGAGTTGGCAGACTATTTGGCGCAGGGGTGGCGGGCAGGGCGGGGGGCGTCATGAGAAGAGGGATGCTGAAAAGGTCAGTCCTGTAGATAAGACAGTGATTGTTCTGCCTCTTTTGACAATAATGATGGTTAGGGATCAAGTGTATTTACTTTGTTCTTAAGTGTTGAGCTATTTTGAATTCACTTTAACATGAATATCTTATTGCCTGTAGTAACAATTGTATGGCAATTTAAATGTAAATTCAATAGTTGCATTTTTGTTTGAAATGATTATTATAATGGTATTATAGGGGTTTTCTTTTTAAGAAAAAGAATTCTTGAGGTGCGTGGGTGGCTCAGAGGATTAAGCCTCTGCCTTTGGCTCAGATTATGATCTCAGGGTTCTGGGATGGAGCCCCACAGCGGGCTCTTTGCTCAGCGGGGAGCCTCCTTCCTCCCCCCCTCTCTGCCTGCCTCTCTGCCTATTTATGATCTCTCTGTCAAATACATAAATAAAATCTTTTTTAAAAAAAGAAAAAGAATCCTTATTTTTATTTTTATATTATTTTTTTATTGTTAATTTTTTCCCCCAGTGTTCCAAGATTCATTCTCCATTCCTCACACCCAGTGCTCTGGTAATAGGTGCCCCCAGTACCCACCACCAGGCTCTCCCATCCCCCTACCCCCCCCTCCAAGTCCCTCAGTTTGTTTCTGTGTCCAAAGTCTCTGTTGTTTCGTTTCTCTCCCTGGATTACCCTACTTCCCATTTACTTTCCTTCTCCTACTGTCCTCTAGGTTACCCCTTATGCACCGCAAGTAAGTGAAACCATGTGATACTCGACTTTCTCTACTTGTATTATTTCACTCAGCATAATCTCTTCCAATCCTTATTTTTAAAGATATATATTGAGGGGCCCCTGGGTGGCTTAGTTGGTTCAGTATCCAATTCTTGATTTTGACTCTCAGGATCATGAACTTCAGCCCTGAATTGGGCTCTGCCCTAAGCAGGGAGTCTGCCAGAAATTCTGTCCCTCTGCCTCTGCCACTCCACCCCGCAAATAAGTTTTTAAAGGTATGTATTGAAATATTTATGAATGTAATAATGCCATATTTTGGATTTGCTTTAAAATAACTCAGAGATGGAGGAAGAGGATAAGAGTCAAACTAAAAGACTGACCATGTGCTGATATCTATTAAAGTTTAGTAATGGGTATATGGGGTTCATTAAATCCCTCTACTGTGATATATGCTTTTGATTTTCCATACTAAAAAAATAAAAGTCATATTAGTAAGATGCAATGCCTCATGAGCTAGCTTCTTTTCTTGGTTACCTACACTTGCAGAAATTCTACCCACCATGACCTTAGTCCCACTTCTTGCCTGGGCATTTTCTTAATCTGTTCCCACAACATCTGGTATGAACTGACTTGCTGACCATATAATGATAAACTTTTAAAACAATGTTGATGTTGATTTCATAATAATAGAATTTTAATTAAATTTTCAAAGACAACTGGAATTTTCAGCTCTTTCAGGAAGGGAAACTATCAGTCTCCCATACTAGAGGGACCATTAAAGCTTGTCATATGAACTGAGTTTAGATTTTTGAATACAATATATCAGGTATTGTGTGAATACATTATTTTATATTTAAATGAAAACTGATTTAATAAGAAATATTATTCTTTCCATCTCAGAAATGAGGAAGCATGACCTTGCCAAGGTCATATTGCTCCCATGTGTGGGGCCAGGATTCCAGGCCATGCATGGATAAATCCAAAGCCTGTGTTCTTTCTCCTGCATACCCTTGGTTTGTGATCCAGCAATAAGGATACCAACCTGGAAGCTCATTAGAGATGCAGGCTCACAGGCCCTACCCTGGGCTTATTAAACCAGAATCTGCATTTTAGCAAGGTTCCAGGGGAATTGGGGAACACTTAAACCATTTGAACTGAAAAACTCTGTTTTATAAAACACCTGTATCTCAAATAAATACTCCTGCTAACATTTATGGAGTCCTCATTATATGTCAGATTGTGTTTGTCTATTCTTCATAGGTTTCTATTAGAGTGGAGCAAACTGAGGCTTCAAAGTTTAAACAACTTCAAGGTCACACAGTAAGTGGTAGACGTGAACTCAGATTGGTCTGACTGAACTCATATTGGTCAAGATGTGAAGTCAGATTGTTCTGATTCTGGAGCCTGGACTGTGTGACCCACTACCCCATGTGCCTCACTCCAAACACTGAGTGTGTTTCAAATGCTTTATTTCATCGAAATGATGCACGTTAGCTGTCTATATCATTCCATTTATAATTAACATTGTTTAATCTACTACTTAGGTTTGATGGTAAGGACTCAAATGATATTGCGAGACCATATGGTTAACACACTTCTTAGACTAGAGCTAGTATATGAAAAAAATGTATATGTGTGTATATAGACACACACACACACACACACACACACACACACACACATCAAGGTGCAAATTTTAGTGGGTTATCTGGCTATTCCTCATTTACGAATTGATGACCCTAAATATGAAATGAGGTTGAATGAGAGTTACTCAGAAACGATCAGAAGGACATTCTGCTTCTTGATTTCACTTTTACATTACTAGGCAACTCGATGTTTCCCACTAGTAAAAAGTTTAGGATTATTAGACTCTCCTTAAACACCTTCAAATAAACAACTCTTTGATCTCATATAGTGTCAAATAACTGATTCATTTTGCTTAAAAGAAATATCCTACTGAGCAACTTTCATCCTCTGCCATGTGGGGGAAAAAAAAGAAACATATATAATGCTTTTGTTGGTGCACAATGTAACAGGTTATAATTCTAGGCTTACTTTTAGTAAAAGTAATGAGACCATAATTAGCTCTAGACTAAAGCAGACTAAATTGTTATGAATATGATATCACCTGCAGTTACAAAAGATAGCACATTTCTAAAAATACCAGGGGATTTCATATTTTTTTTCCATTTTGCCTCATGTAGAGCACACAAAGTAGAAAAACTTAATGACCTTTGTGACCTAATGTTTGTAGATCTCAACCTATAAAATCAGTTAATAGTTATCTTCTCTTTTAGAAAGGAGAGTAGCAGAGTAACACTGGAAATCTAAGAAGTAAGTGACACTAAAATCACTATTTAGAAAAAAGTATGGATTTGGGGGGCACCTGAATGACTCAGCCAGTGAATGATCCCAGGGTCCTGGGATACAACGTTGCCTAGGGCTCTCTGCTCAGCAGGGAGTCTAGTTCTCCCTTGCCCTGTGCCTCACCCCTGTTCGTCTCTCTCAAGTAAATAAAATCTTTAAAAAAAAAAAAAAAGTTAATGGACTTGAACTTCAGAGCATTTAATTACAAGGAAATGAGATTCTCCAAAAATATATGTAATAAATATCCAACTAATAATAATCAGTGAACTTTTCTTTCTTCTTCTCGGTGGTAAAGAAGATTAAAACAATGACAACTAAGCATTCTAAAAATCCTACCTATTTTGTATTTAAAAATGTGTAAGTAGATAATTGCAACACTTAGATGAAGAAGAAACATTCTTCTAGCCTAAAAGATAAGTCTGTTTTCCCAGTGCATTTCACTATCTGTGAACATGAATTGATTTATATGCTGTTCCCCTTTTATTAATCACCCATTTTCCAGGAATGGATACAGATATTGTGGTTAGGAGCTGATTCTGAAATGAAAAGGTAATTCTAACTACTACCCTATCCTGGAATTTAAAAAATATTCAGGAGGTATTCTTTTTCAATGATACATTTCTAAGCAAATGAAGAAAAAAAAATTTTTAGAGCTAGTAATAAAAGAGATTCTCTTCCTAGGGTTTTATATGAAGGAAAAGCAAAAACACCAAGAAATTCTATTTCTCCTGTTGAGTACTTATTTCCCTAACTCTTTAAGATAGGAAGTTCTGTGAGGGCTGACCTGATAAAAAGCCTAGGTGAGTAGTAGTAGAGAGGTTAGGTCTGTAATGCAAGGGACTGGTGACTGAAAAATGAATTAGATACCCATCATTTCATTCATTCTATGTAGGTACTTAGAATGAGATAAACATGGCTCAAAGGAAAGCAAAAGTAAACAACACTGGGCATCTGTTTTCACTGTAATTGAATCCCTGGATCTGCTGCTGGCAATGTGTAAGCAAGGAATCTGCCAATTCTAACATTACCATTTTGTTACCAAAAACAAAACAAAACAAAACATACATTGAGCACTGAAGTTCTTTCCAACACTATTTTATTATTTGAGTTGCTCACAGAGGCAAACTTCAAGGGTCCATTCATCTTGCTTAATTCTTTTTTCTTTTTTTCTTTTTTTTTTTTATTTTGACTTTTCAGATGGCATTTATATCAACTGTGATTGCCAGAATTTGGCGCAGTGGGTGAAGCAGGTCTATCTGAAAATCCAGAGGAGACGGCCTGTGGGAGCTGGTCCAACAGGAAGCACTCAAGGGGTAGCTGCCCTGTCCCAGTTCTCCCACACAGTGGAAGGCCTCCCCAACAAAAAGAGGAAGTGCCCAGACTGTCTCACCTCAGCCCACAGAAGGCTCCCCTCACAAGAAGGAGCTCTCTTCTGGCTCATGTTTCATTTCCCGCTTCCAGGACCCAAGGCTCAGCTGAATTAGAAATCAGACTAAAGACATCTGTGGTACACCTCAGGGGCATCCCAGTATGATCTAAGTACTTCCTCACGCAAACATAGGGTACTGTTATTGATGAATTTAACAAAGTCCAGAGCCTCCAAGAAAAGGCAAATCTGTATTCACGTAACCTGTTAAAACAAGAAAATGTGTAATCCATTTTAGGACTTATTATCAAAAAATGATTACAGTATTATAAAAAAGAGGTTCCCGCTTCACATACACATATCACACATATACATCATCATCATCCTGAGATTATAGAACCCTGGTGACAAGGAGTAAATCTGTTCATTTATTCATACTTTCAACAACTCTTTACTGATTATCTACTATATTTTAAACACAAAGCATTGATGGTTCATTAATGAAGCCCTTATAGTTCTGATAAATAAGTAAATTCTATACTATGTTAGGAGATAATAATAAGCAAATATTATACTATCTTAGAAGGTAGTGTTATATGGTAAACAGAAAGGCAAGCAAGGTAAGAAGAGTCCCAGTTCAAGTTGTAGTGTTACATGGGGAAGTCGGGATAGACCTCACTGAGAAGCTGAGATCTGGGCAAAGACTTGTAGGAGGAGTGGGAGTTAGCCAAGTGTCTATCTAGGGGAAGATACTGGATTGGGCGGTTTCTTAACAATCTTCAAGGCAGAGGAAAAAGCTAAAGCAAGATAAACAGTAAGTTTAAGGAACAGCAGAGGGGTCAATGAGGCTAGATGCAAGAAATTGACAGGCAGTAAATGCCCGATCCCGTACAGCTTTATTGGTCATTTAAGGACATTGGCTTTTACTCTGATTAAAATAAGGAGCCACTACAGGATTTTGAGTAGAGGAGTGGCATGATCTGGTTCATACATATGTGCATGCATATGTGCATATGTGTGTATGTGCATATATATGTGTATATGTACACATATATACATTTTTTAAGATTTACGGGAGAGTGGAGAGAGAGAGCACACAAGCAGAGGGTGGGGAAGGGCAGAGGGAGAGAGAAAAGATTCCCTGCTGAGCAGGGAGCCCAGTTCGAGGTTCCGTCCCAAGAAGATGCTTAACTGACTAAGCCACCCAGGTGCCCTTAAGTATTGATCTGGCTTATATTTTTAAAGATCCCTCTAGCTGCCATGTTGAAGAGTTTTTAAAAGTAATTTAGGCAAAGATGATAGCTCGACCCAAGGTGGCATCAGTGGATGAGTGATAAGAAGTTGGAATGTCGGTTTATTTGGAAGATAGAGACTACAGGATCCCTAATGGATTTAAGGCGGGATGTGAGAAAAATAGAGAAGTCAAGAATGACTCAGGCAAAAAGGAGTTGCTATGCACTGGGAAGGTCTTGGGTTGGGGAGACTTTTCTTGGGAAGGTCAGAAGTTCAACTTGGAACATGCTGAGTTTGAAACATGGTATTAGCCATCCAAGTGGAGATGTGGAATAAGCAGCCGGATGTACTAGCTTAGAGTTCCACACGGAGTTCTGGGCTAGAGAGATAAATCTGGGATTTTTATCATACACTTGAGATTTAAAGTAATGAGACTGGATGAGATCACCAAGGCAGTATAGATGGAGAAGAGGAACAAAGACCTAGCCCTGCAGTCCTTTAACATTAAGTGGTCAGGAAAATGAGGAAATGGTGAGGACTGAGAAGGAGCACCTAGTGAGGCAGGGAAAGAACCAGGAGAACATGGTGACCTGGAAGCCAAGTGAAGACAGATATCCACAAGGAGTGACCAATTGTACCATGTGCTGCTGATAGGTTAAGAAAGACAAGGATGGAGAATTTACCACTGGATTTAGGAAAAAGGAGGTTATTGATCACAAGTATAAAAGCAGTCTCTGTGGACTCAGAGGAGTAAAAGTCTAATTGAAGTGAGTCATAAGGGTAAGGGGGAGGAGGAATTGAAGACACCAAATAAAGACAACTATTTTTTTAAGAGTTTTGCTGTTAAAGACCGGAAAGAAATGAAGCAGTAGCTGGTGAAGAAGTAGGGTTAAGAGAGATTTCTTTTTTTTTAAACGGGAGACCAGCATGTTGATATGCTAATGGAAATGATCCAGTGGAGATCAATAAATGACTATATAAAGAAAGGAGGAAGAATTGTTGGAGCAATGTCTTAGAGTTGAGGAGAAGGGATGGAATGTAGTGTGTAAGTGGAGAGATTGCTTTACTGTAAGAGTAAATACTTCTGTGATAGTTGGGAGGAAAATTGGTATGAGAGTACAGACAGTGGAAAGGGAGGGTAAATGTGTTAGCGGAAATCTGTGCAGGTTCTAGAGGCCTCCAAAGAGAAAAGAACATGTAACAAAAGATTAGGAATCAGAACATTTTTGAATTTCTTAGTGGCAATATTAGAATCTAGCAGACAAGGTGTCAAGGCCTTTAAAAACCTAAGGGAAGGTAATTTGCAACAAAAGAATTCTATACTATGCCAAACTATCACTAAGTGAGTATAGACAAAATGCATTTTCAAACATACAAGGTGTGCTGGATATCTTCCATTCGCTCTTCCAGATCCATTTTCCACCCTTCTCTATCCTTCTTTTTGCTCTGGGAGGTAGATCGGCATGTACTGCTTCACCTGAATTCTGTCCTCCGGCTTCTGGTTGGGTTTGGTCAACATGAGACCCAAGTAAGAAACGAGGAGCCAGAAAGAAGTCAGGGCTGTGTTTCTTTACTGAAGTCACAGACCTTATAGAGAAATTCTTTCCTACAACTATGGCTCTCTCTGGATTCTAGTAAACACTCCTTCCTCTTTCTCTTTCAAGCCTAAATCTTCCTGCTCTTCCTAGCCCCATCTCAGTACTATTCACACCTTGGTAACTAGTTCCTTTGTGGAGCTTTCATCTAGCACCACCTCAAGAATGCCATTTTTTACCTGGCAGACCCAGGCTGGGTATCTCCAAAAATGTATCCATACATCTTCCCTCACAAAATTATGAGAGGAAGTTCTACTCTAAAATAAGAGAAGATGACACAGGAATGAAGCAAAGGAAATCCCCCAGAACAATGTTGAGAGAAGATCCCGTGATGACAGCTCTGTATTAGGCACACAAAACAACCAATTCAAATTGAAGCAGTTTAGAAAGTTCTTAAAAAGGTGTTTAAGATGAAACTGTTCAAATACCTAATGAGAAGTTTTAAACAACTGGGACAAGAATTTGAGACTGAATTAGAGTTAAGGGCCTAGAAATCGAAGCAAATGAAAAACCAAACCAGTTGTTAATTTTGGATGTAAGAAAAAGTTGGGAAAGACAGAAAAGTAATCATACTATAGGAAATAGCTCAACTGTAAATAGCATTTATATAACAAAAATATCCCAAGGGACTGCTGGATTCTTTCCTTTTATAGACTTCCTTATACTACAAGGTTTCTCTATCTTTGTTATGTAGAGATTTCAATAGAAGATATTTACCATAACAGCATCAAAAGTTGCCAGCACATTTATTCTAATGTAATTTGATCTAGGCCATTTGACGGGTTAGAAAGTCAAAATCTCAATTTATCTACCTCCAACCTGTGGGATAAACTACTTAATTTTGCTGATTCTTTACAAAGTGTGAGGACTGAAAACTGTGTGCCTGGCATAGTAGGTACTCATAAATGACCACTCTTATTAGCCATCTTAATGGAACAACGCTGGATAGGGATATTATAAGACCATACAGAATACAACTTTGACCTCAGTATAAGTGGGTAGTTGTGCATCTAGAAGTCATGGGGCATTAGAAGCCTAACACCATTATAAAGTTAATACTTCCCAGGTTAAGTAAATATGATATGGAACTAACAACTCTGTATACAAACAAAATTGAGGAAAACAATGTCCTGACAAGAAAAGATGACTGAGGGAGTAAAGTACAGAGAGTGAATCAACTCTCAGAGGGGCCCAGTGCAGTAAACAGCTCTCCTTTACATCAGTGACTTAAACACTCATGTTCCCCCTTCAGAAGTCCCTGTCCTGCTTGTCACCATAGGATGCCTGGGATCCCAAGACTAGGTTCTGCTTCCTTTCTTAATCACATAAACAAACTAACAAAAATTAAGAGTTTTAACTGCAGGATTTCAATAGACCTATCAATTCCAGGGGCTGGTGAGATATGAATGGTTTGAACAATAAAGGAAAACATTAGTCATTAAAAATAAACATGTATCAAGCACTCGAGATTCATCAGTCACTGTTCTAAGCCATTTTACATGAATCATCCCATTTAATCTCCATAAAAATTCTCCTTTTATCCCCATCTTACAGAAAAGGAAACTAAGTCTGGGAGGCATGAAGAAAATGGCCTATGGTTGCTGATAGAGCTAAATCTCAACTCAGATTCGCCAGCCTCCAAAGCCTTTTAGGCTTCTAACTGCACTGTTAACCTGTAACTAATCGTCTTTACTTGTGGATTTTCTCACTAGCCTAACAGCAATGATCAGATCACACATTCGCAAGTGCTCTTCAAGTATGACAGCAAAGATGTACAAAGGGCCACACCATCAGGCTTTGAACGAAAGGGAGTTATTTTAGGGCTACTTTAGGTTCTTTCCCATCCGTGTACCGCCAGGGGCAACTGTGCCTGCCATCGTAAATGCTGAATAAACGTCGGTCGACTGGCAGTATGGATGACTCACCTAGTGGGTCTTACCAAATCTCACGCGGGGTATCACACACGAAACCACCGAGGCTATTATTAAAGCAAGCCCCGTCAACCCTTTTTCTGTCGCGCAGCTACTTAGGGGCGGGGGGAACCTGCTTCACATGTGGGGCCAAGACTGAAGAACACGGCACCACATGAGAATACAAAGTAGAAAGCCCAGAACTCCGGGACCACAGTAACACTCCGGACTCGGGCTGCGCGAAACCTCTTTCGCGGCGGGGCGTCCTATTTCCATCTTGGCGCGGGTGAAGTGCAGGTGTAGGCGGGTGACCGCCGCTCAGCCTGAAGCGGGAGGGGAGGCGGCAGTGACAGTGCAGGAATTCTACGCCGGCTGCGGGGTTTGAAGACCCAACTGAAGGGTGGGAGGGAGCTCTGTTCACCGGACACACCCCAACCCGCTCTGCTGCAGCCCAGAGGTGCGGGTGCGGCAGCAGGAAGCTTCTCAGCACGCTGACTCCTGCAGAAGCCGGGATGCAACACAACCGCCAGGCCAGCTGCCCGCGCAGGCGCATTCCTTACGCGCAGGCGATAGCCTGCGGCGCACGCGCGGTGCATCCTCCCTCGTTCGGTCAAGTTCCCGCAGAGCCCGCGGCTCCGCCCCCGCAGACCCCGCCCCGCTCCCGTGGGCCGAATGCTCCATATCCGGGTTCCCGCCGCCGCCGCCACCGCCGCTGCCGCCACCGCCGCTTTGCTCATTCAGCTTTGCCGGGAGTGGTGTGATTCCTGACCAAGATGGCGGCTGTGGGACGAGTAGGCTCCTTCGGTTCCTCTCCGCCGGGATTAGCCTCGACTTACACCGGGGGCCCCTTGGCTAACGAGCTAACATCGGGCAACGGCGGCGCCGCAGCGGGCGACGACGAGGACGGGCAGAACCTTTGGTAACGACCCCACCCTTCCCTGGGTCCCCGCTGACACTCCCGGCCCTGCGGACACCCGGGATCCCGTGGCGAGGCCACTGCGTTCTCAACAGCCCCTGCCCAAGCGCGCCGAGGCCGAGGTCCGTCCGTCCCGCGGTGGGGCCCTGGTCCCCGGCCTCAGCGTGCGTCTTTGCTCCCCGCTAGGTCCTGCATCCTCAGCGAGGTCTCCACCCGCTCGCGCTCCAAGCTCCCCGCGGGGAAGAACGTACTGCTCCTGGGTAAGTGTCCTCTGCCTCGCTCTGCCCCGCCCGGTCCCCACCCCGGCCCGGGTCAGGGTCCGCCCGCCGGCTCGCTTTGTGCGGACCACGGGTCCTGGCCCCGCCCCGCCGCCGGACCTGTCGCTGACAGCTAGGGGAGAAGAGGAACGGCAGCCCCGGTACCTGCAGGGACCCGCCCTCCCCAGAGCCCTTTCCCCTGGCTGTGGAGCTGGCCCTGACAGTCTCCCATGGGAAGGACAGAATGCAGTAGCTCATCTGAGTGATTCTAGAGGCTTGGGATTTACCTACGAAAAAACGGATGGTTTTCTTTCATAACAAAAATTCCTAGCAGGAGGCTCCTTGCATGAGCTCCAGTGCAAATGGCATGCCATTAATATTTAATAGCTGACTCTGTATAATTGACAGAGAAGCTAGAAATTGAGACCTGGTAATCGTGATAAATGTTCTTATTTGTTTCAGCTTTTTCGAGTACAATGGACTCGTGTTGCAAATACCTTTTTAACTGTCACTTATAATTCTGAAATTTGTAAAGGGCAGTAAAACACCTTACCAGCCCAGTCCCTTCAGCCAAATGATTGTGATAAAGAGAAATGGCCTAATGTCTCACTTCTGTAGCTTCTCTGCTTTCTGGAAGTTATGTATTTTGGTTCTTTTATGATTCTTAGGGTGGGCGTATTGGACATTGGGGGAGAATAAATCACAGATTCATATTTTTGCTGGCTTAGCGCCTGTGTCATTTACAGAAGACATTTATTTCATATTCTTTAAATGCGAAATAATGACGTTTGCTTATAAAAGGATGGTTACATTTTAAAACTTTGATATTGGTGTCTCAAGACTATTTTTATGTACATCTAAAAACAGGAAAGGAAACAAAGAAGTCCAATGCTACATGACAGGATCTGCTTTTAATACAAATGTTTACATAGAGACAGATTACTAATTTTTTCTGAATTGCTGCCAATCTAGAATATGTAGGATTCTTGATGTTCTTTATTGCATGGAGCTAGTTGAAAAATTAGTTTTTACCTGATTTTTAATGTGATTGGAAGTACCTACTGTTTATTAATTTGCATTCAGTCACAGCCCTATGATCTTAAACAAGTTCCTTGATATCTGTAAACCTTAGTTTCTTCATCTTCAAAGTGGGTATTATAGAAATAATGCCTCCCTTCTAGAGTTATGGGGAGGACTGATGAAATAATACTTATAAAGTGGAAACAGTGTGGTGATTTTTTTGTGTGTGGTGGATTTTTCTTAACTGAATTAGAAAATGTTTTCTTAGAATTCTCTTTTTGAAAGTTGAATTAGTATCCACATAAGTGATATTTATAAGGCAGAGATGGATTAGGATCCAATTTTTTTTTAAATCCCAGAAAATGTTTTAAGTTTACTAGTTTAAACAAATTACTGTTAGTTGCTAAACTAAAATGGGCTTAATGTGACCTCATTGAAGTGGATTTTTTTTTTTAATTTTATTTCTTTATTTGACAGAGAGAAACACAGCTAGAGAGGGAACACAAGCAGGGGGAGGGAGAGAGGGAGAAGCAGGCTTTCCACCAAGCAGGGAGCCCGATGTGGGACTTGATCCAGGGTCTCCGGGATCATGACCTGAGCCGAAGGCAGTTGCTTAACCAACTGAGCCACCCAGGCGCCCCAAGAAGTGGATTATTTTTTCATGACTCTAAGTTAAATAAGACTTCTTTTCAAATACTGCCATTATAGGTTAAGAGATCCGTGAACTTCGTTTTCATTTTGTAAGTTCCTCCCGAATATTTCTATGAGGTAGATATTACTTAGATGATTCTGTTTGTAGTGAAACAAAAGTGACAGTTTTATTCGTTTTTGGAGTCCCTGGTGTGCTGAAGTTTCATCATTTTTTCACTGCTTTTTAACCCTTTTTTTTTAACCTGTCTTTGACACTGGATCAGTGTATGTGACTAAGTATACTTAGAGGCCCCAGACACTTCTATCCTTCCATACTTAGAATAGACTAAATTTCCTTCTTTATGAGCTTTAGTTGGTAAGGCTCCATTTAATACCAAGTTATACAAACTTGAAATTAAATTTTTTCTTTGAGTACTGTTGGGATATTCATCAAAGTCCTTCTCAACTTTGGAAGAACAGATTTTTATACTGATTACATAAATAGGATATCTTTTAAAGACATTTTACTGTCACATGTTATAGGAGTATTCACCCCATGCTGGTGGAGGGAAGAAATATATAAATAAGTATTGTGGTTTTCTTTGTTACAAGTTTGAGGGTGCTAAGCAGGAGGATGCTTGGCCTTAATGTGTCTTTCATGAATTATGGTGATCTCTGGAGTCCTGTATTTAAAAAACAAAATCTGAGACTGTAATAAGGTTTTACATGATCAGAAACAACCAAAAATAGGAGCAATGATCAAGGCTTGCTTACATACCCCAGCACAGATTGCAGTTTAACCTTAGCTTGCTCTATGGCCTCCCCCTCCTACTGCCTAGAGAAGAGGATTCGGACCAGTAATGTATGTGTTATGAGCCATTCTCAAAGCATTTTCATGCAAGTCTTAGTTTATCTCCTCTGCTGCCCCCCTTCTTTCACCATCTCCAAATCTGAGATAGATGTTAGCACCAATTTCTAGATGAGATAATGAATTTTAAAGACCTGTTAAGTGAGTTTTCCAAGGTCACACAGCTATTAAGACCCTATGTTCCCGACTGCGACATGGCTTTCCAACTTGAGACAAGTCCTTGCAAGGGAGAGGGTGCTGCTTACTCTTCATACTGCGTAACTTGTTTAAAAGGCTGTCTTTGAGTGAAAATACTACTTATTTTAAAGTACAGTCCATATATTTGTTGGATTCCAGGGTGCAGCTTATTGAGGGACGACCACTATGGCCATGGCACTCATGTTTAAGCACTCATTTAATCTACAAAGGCCTGACTGGGGCG
>PITA01015130.1:0-51196 GCA_004023965.1 Spilogale gracilis | reverse complement strand
GAAATCAGAGAATCGATTTCGTTTACTATAGCACCAAAAACCATAAGATACTTAGGAATAAACCTAACCAAAGAAGTTAAGGATCTGTACTCGAGGAACTACAGAACACTCATGAAAGAAATTGAAGAAGACACAAAAAGATGGAAGAGCATTCCATGCTCATGGATCGGAAGAATAAACATTGTTAAAATGTCTATACCGTCCAGAGCAATGTATACTTTCAATGCCATTCTGATCAAAATTCCACCAACATTTTTCAAAGCACTGGAACAAACAATCCTAAAATTTATATGGAACCAAAAAAGACCCCAAATCGCTAAGGAACTGTTGAAGAAGAAAAACAAAGCTGGGGGCATCTTGTTATACGACCTCAGGCTTTATTACAAAGCTGTGATCACCAAGACCGCGTGGTACTAGCACAAAAACAGAGAAATGGACCACTGGAACAGAGTAGAGAGTCCAGATATGGACCCACAAATCTATGGTCAAATCATCTTTGACAAAGCAGGAAAAAATATCCAGTGGAAAAAAAGACAGTCTCTTCAATAAAGGGTGCTGGGAAAATTTGACAGCTACGTAAAAAAGAATGAAGCTAGACCATTCCCTTACACCACACATAAGGACAAAGTCAAAATGGATGAAAGACCTCAATGTGAGGCAGGTATCCATCAAAATCCTAGAAGAGAACATAGGCAGTAACCTCTTTGACATTGGCCACAGCAACTTCTTTCAAGACACATCTCCAAAGGCAAAGGATACAAAGTAAAAATAAACTTTTGGGACTTCATCAAAATTAAAAGCTTCTGTATAGCAAAGGAAACAGTCAACAAAACAAAGAGGCAACCCATGAAATGGGAGAGGATATTTGCAAATGACACTACAAACAAAGGGCTGGTATCCAAGATCTATAAAGAACTACTCAAACTCAACATCCAAAAAGAAGATGAACACATCAAAAAAAGGGTAGGAGACATGAAGAGGCACTTCTCCATAGAAGACATACAAATGGCTAACAGAAACATGAAAAAATGTTCATCATCACTGTTATCAGGGAAATTCAAATCAAAATCACACTGAGATACCACCTTACACCAGTCAGAATGGCCAAAATTAACAAGTCAGGAAACAACAAATGTTGGAGAGGCTGCAGAGAAAGGGGAAGCCTCTTACACTGTTGGTGGGAATGGAAGTTGGTGCAGCTGCTTTGGAAAACAGTGTGGAGATTCCTTAAAAAAACTAAAAATAGAGCTACCCTATGACCCTGCAATTGTACTATGGTGTATTTACCCCAAAGATACAGATGTAGTGAAAAGAAGGGCCATATGTACCCCAGTGTTCATAGCAGCAATGGCTACAATCGCTAAACTGTTGAATTACCCAAGGTGCCCTTCAACAGATGAATGGTTAAAGACGTGGTCCATATATACAATGGAATACTATGCCTCCATCAGAAAGGATGAATATCCAACTTTTGTAGCAACATGGAGTAGATTAGAAGAGATTATGCTGAGTGAAATAAGCCAAGTAGAGAAAGTCAAGTATCACATGGTTTCACTTACTTGTGGTGCATAAGGGGTAATATAGAGGACAGTAGGAGAAGGAAAGGAAATGGGAAGTAGGGTAATTCGGGGAAAAAATGAAACTTTGGACACAGAAGCAAACTGAGGGTCTTGGAGTGAAGGGGGTGGGGGCATGGGAGAGCCTGGTGATGGGTACTGAGGGCACGTATTGCATGGAGCACTGGGTGTGGGGCATAAACAATGAATCCTGGAACACTGAAAAAATAAAATTAAATTTTAAAAAAAAGGAAAAAAAAAAGAAACTCATTATAGTGGCTTGTTAAAAATCACCATGTGCTGACAAAAGTGCTCTACACAGATAGCCTCATGAAAGCCTCCCCATGAGCTCATACTCTCACCAGTGCTTGGGAGCTGTGGAGACGGCATAGCTCGGTGTGGCCCTGGATTGGCCCAGTCTCCAGGGCACACAGGCTGAATCAGAGCCACAGCCAAGGTGGTTGAGAAACAACACAGAAACTGGAGCCTGGTGATGGGTACTGAGGGCCCCTACTGCATGGAACACTGGGGGTGGGGCATGGGCAATGAATCTTGGGAACACTGAAAAAATAAAATAAATTTAAAGTAAAAAAAAAAAAAAAAAAACGAAACAAAAAGAAACTTGTATCACCTGATTGTGTTATCTGGGAAAATTGCCTGGGGTCTATGGTGGAAATTGTGCAGACTTGGTTAACATTCTGGATGATACTATAATTCTGCAGCACTAAGATATGAAAGCAAAAAATATTTAATATAGAGTTTTTCTTTGTGTTTATTGAAATAAAATATAATGACTTCTGTTCTCAAAACCACCAATAATATAAAAAATAATAATAACAATAATAATATGGAGCAGCATCTTTTAATGTAAACGTTAAAGGACATTTCATCATATAAGTTAATATGTTCCTAAGGGAATAATACTTACTCAGTATGTGATTATTGCCTGACTTAATAACAAGTACTGTATTATATTTTTAGTTTGTTATTGGTAGTTACGATGTTTCTGAGAAGTATCTTAATTGCATTACATTCACAGGGTAACATGGTGGTTAAGACCCCAGGTTCTAGTTCATGTCCCATGTAGGGTTATGTCCTAAAACTCTCAGGACCCTAAGAGTGACAAAGTGATAATAAGAATAGTATTTATTACATGGGGCAGTTGAAAGAATTATGAGTTTCATTAGGTAGAGTTCTTAGAGTGGCATCTGGCATGTGTAAGTATTGAACAAGTATTAACTCTTATATAACGTGTGCCCCAATTCCCATAGAAGTTGGTACACTGTGATGGGGTTCTAGCCCTTGATACTGCACTAAACAGTAGAGATTTTAAAGAGTTGAGGATTGGCATATCCACAAAATTCTCTCTCAATAAAGAAGTGCTAATATATTTTTTCCTCTAGTTTTTCTGAGGAAGAGGAAGAAGGAAGAGGAGGAGAAATCATCCATACTGTACAGACTGGCCTGAATAAGTAATTCTGGAAATTTAGAACATTATCTGTATTTTTGTTCTTTTTTCTCAGTTTAATTGATGTGTGTTTGTTTCACTTCTTTGTTATTTTCTTTGACCCAGCCTCAGGCACTTTTAGGAGGAACACAGATACACTTTAAATAAATACTTACTAAAATATGCTATGTTTTGATTAAGTTTGTCAGGGAAATTCAGAATATACTTACCTTATCCCATAGAAGGTTTAAAATTTTGTATCTTTCCACCTGATCCATTGGCCTTATGACAACACATTTTAATGACCAAATTGTAGTGACTGGTTTACCAAAACACTATAGTGAAGCCTTGCTAGTAAGTCAAACTAAATATGTTGTTATAGATATGCTGGTTTATATACATAGGAAATATACATATATTTAAATATATACATCTTTATGAATGCATATATGTGTATTCTTCATAGTTCTAGGTATAGTGTGTATAAGTGACATTTTCAAAGTTTTCACATTTCCCATGGATTTTATTTAGCCTCTCTTGGGTTTTGACCTTGGAGACAGATGTTCTTAAGAAATTTCATCCATCGGGGCACCTGGGTGGCTCAGTTGGTTAAGCGACTGCCTTTGGCTCAGGTCATGATCCCGAAGACCTGGGATTGAGTCCCCCATCGGGCTCCCTGCTCTGCGGGAAGCCTGCTTCTCCCTCTCTCACTCCTCCTGCTTGTGTTCTCTCTCTGGCTGTGTTTCTCTCTGTCAAATAAATAAAATCTTTAAAAAAAAAAAAGAAATTTCATCCATCATTGGGCAGGTGACTATTTTAGGAACACTACAGTCCTGTGTTTCCAAATGTATGTTTTTCTGAAAATTTTTTATTTTATTTTTAAGCAATCTCTTTCCCCAATGAGGGGCTTGAGATCAAGAGCCACACATTTTACTGACTGAGCCATCCAGGCAATCCCCAAATTCTTTTAAAAATGAATGGTAAGCATGTTTCCATTAAGTTCAAGACCAAAGACGCACTTGAAATTAAATTTTTTTTCACAAAGCAATTAATGATCAGTTATGACTCCCTTAGCTATTCGGGTACCCATGAGGTATGGATAAAAGGTGAGCCTAGAAAACCAACAAACAGATGTCAGTGGTCTAGAAGGAATGTGGGTCCCAGTTATGCTTGTCCAGAGAACCCACACAGCATGTCAGCATCTCGCTTTCCACTCTATGTTCAATCTCCTCTTCATTACATCCCGTATGATACCATTTCGAATGTTTCTGACAAAGGTCATGCTAAAATTGAAGTAGAATCTCAAATCAAGTGATTAATATTTAAAATTAAATTTCACACATGGCAAAGGCCACTGATGTTGTTTAGACAACGAGTCTTCATTTCCTATTAATACCCTGCAAAGCTTTCATTTGGCAAAAATCTCATTTGCCTGCTGAATAATTCTATTGCACTTTGATTGACAAAATCAGCATTTATTTTATCCAGCAGCCTGTTAATTTCCCAGCTATTTTGGTCTCTGGTATTCTGGGTCCACTGGTAGTCTCCTCAGGGGCCAAGGGTTGCTTCTGCAGCAATGTGTGTATCCCATAATTGTGCCTAAGATCACCTCATCCCCTCAGTTCCTGTTTTCCCAGCATCCTTAACATTCCCTCTCACACTTTTTTTGGTAACAATTTTGTATAAAATGTATTTTTACAATATTGTTGTCTCTATTATTTATTTATTAAGCTATAATTGAGATATAACATCAGGAAAGATTAAGGGTCCAGCATCTTGATTTGATACACTTACACATTGCATTGGGGTCAGCATAGCCAACGCCTGCTAATATCACATAATTATCCTTTTCCTTTTTGTTATGAGACATATAAATATACTCTATTAGCAACTTTCACATATATCACACAATATTGTTAACTATAATCACAAGGTTGTGTGTTAGATCTTGAGAACTTTTTCATGTTCTGACTGCAAGTTTGTACCCTTCGACCTATGCTCCCCAATTCCCCTGCTCCCACCCTATTAAGCATCATTTTACTCTGCTTCCACAAGTTGGGCTTTAGAGCTGCCACAGATCAGTAATACACAGACTTGGTCTTTCTACCTGCCCTATCTTACCTAGCACAGTGCCCCCAAGGTCTATCCAGGTTGCGACAAATGGCAGGGTTTCCTTCTCTCTCTATGTACATGAGTGATATTCCATTGTAGATATATACTACATTTTTAAAATCCATTCATCTATTGATGGACACTTAGATGGTGAGTAATGCTGCAGTAAACATGGCTGTGAGGATATTTTTATACCCTATTTTCATTTGCTCTGAATATATACCTAGTAGTGCAATTGCTGGGTCGTAGGGTAATCCTGTTTAAATTTTGAAGAACTTTCACACTGTTTTCCACAGTGGCTGTACCAGTTTGCATTCCCACCAGTAGTGCAAGTGGATTCCCTTTTCTCCACATCCTCACTAACACTTGTTATCTCTCCTGATAATAGCCAATCCTGATAGGTGGGATATCTCACTGTGGTTTTGATTTGCATTTCCCCTATGATTAGTGAGGTTGAGCATCTTTTCATGTAGCTGTTAGCCATTTGGATGTCTTCTTTAGAAAACTGTCTATTTAGTTCCTCTGTCCATTTTTAAATCAGGTTGCTTGTTCGCTACTGAGTTGTATGAATGCCTTATATATTTTGGATATTAACCGCTTATCAGATATATGATTTGTAAAATGATTTTCATTTTGTTGATTGTTTATTTTCCTGGGAAGAAGCTTTTAGTTTGATGCGTCCTATTTATTTATTTTGGCTTTTGTTGCTTGTGCACTTGCTGTCATATCCAGAAAATTACTGCCAAGACCAATGTCAAGCAATTATTTTGTTACACTTTCCACTAGGAGCTTTAGAATTTCAGATCTTAGTTTAAGTCCTTTATCCATTTTGAGGGAATTTCTGTGAGTGCTATGAGACAGGGGTACAATTTCATTTTTGTGCCTGTGTTTATCCAGGTTTCCCAATACCATTTGTTGAAGAGACTATTCTTTTTCCACTGATATTCTTGACTCCTTCATCAATGTTAGCTGACTGTCTATGTTGGGCTTTTTTCTGGGCTTCTCTTCTGTTCTGTTGGTCTATATGCCTGTTTTTATGCCAGTACCACACCCTTGTGATTCCTGAGCTTTGTAGTAGAGTTTAAAATCAGGAAGTGTGATGCTTCTAGCTTTGTTCTTCTGTCTCATGCTTGCTTTGGCTATTCTTGATGTTTTACAGTTCCATACAAATTAAAATGTTTTTCTTTTCTTTTTTTTTTTAAGTTCTGTAAAAAATGTCATTGTGGATTTCAACAGAGATTGAATTGAATCTGTAGATCACCTTGGGTATTATGGACTTTTAACAATTTTAATTCTCCTGATCCATATATGTGGAATACCTTTCCATTTATTTGTGTTTTTAGTTTCTTCCATCAGTATATTATAGTTTTTAGTGTACAGATCTTTTACTTTCCTGGTTAAATTTATCACTAAGTATTTCATTACTTTTGCTGTGAAAGTAATTATTTTCTTTATGTCTTTTTTTCCCACTATTTAGCACAACTGACATCTGTCTGTTGATTTTATATCCTGTAACTTTACAGAATTTGTTGATCAGTTCTAATAGGTTTTTGATTGAGTCTTGAGTCTTTAGGGTTTTCTGTATATAAGATCACACCATCTGCAAATAAGACACAATTTACTTTCTTTGCAATGTGAATGACATTTTTTCCTTGGTATTTTCTCATTATGTTGGCTAGGGCTTCCAGTGCTTTGTTGAATAGGAGTGGCAAGAGTGGGCACCCTTGTCCTGTTCCTAATGTTGGGGAAGAGTTCTTAAGCTTTTCTCATTGAGCATGATGTTAATTTTGGGCTTGTCATATATGATCTTTATTATGTTGAGATATGTTCCTTATAAACCAATGCCTTTTCTGCATTTATTGAGATGATTATATGATAATTTCTGTAGAGCAGCAGCGGGGGAGGTTGATTAATAATTCAATAACCTAACTCATTACTGGCCTGTTCAAATATCCTATTTCTTTATGATTTGGATGCATATTTCTAGGAATTAATCTATTTCTTCTAAGTTACCCAATTTGTTGACATATTATTACCAATAGGAGTTCCTAATGATCTTTTGTATTTCTGTGGTATTAATTGTAATGTCCTCTATTTCATTTCAGATTTTATTTATTTGAGTCTCTATTTTTTTCTTACTCCAGCAAACATTTTGCAAATGTTATTTATCTTGCTAAAATACCAGCTCTTAGTTTAGTTGATCTTTTCTATTGATTTTCTGGTCTGGATTTCACTTATTTCTGCTCTGATTTTTGTTATTTCCTTATGTATGTTAACTTTGGCCTTAGGTTTATTTTTCCTATTTTTTCTAGTTTCATGAGTGTAAAGTTAAGTTTCTATATTTCAGTTTTTTTAGTTACAGGCATTTATTTTTACAAATGTCCCTAGGAATTGTTTTTGCAGCATCCCATAGATTTTGGTATGTTGTGTTTCCATTTTCATGTGTTTCAAGGTATTTCTGATTTTCATATCGATTTCTTCTTTGACCCACTGGTTGTTAAGGAGTGTGTGGTTTATTTTCTACATGTCTGTAAGTTTTTCAGCTTCTCTCTTGCTGATTTCTAGTTTCATACCATTGTCAGAAAACAGTATGATTTCAATATTCTTTGTTTTGTGTCCTACCATATGAATAATCCTGGAGAATGTTCCATGTGGATTTGAGAATGTGTATCTGCTGCTGTTGGGAGGAATGTTCTAAATATGTCTGAGGTCTATAGGGTTTAAAGTGTGGATCAAGTATCACATTTCTTTGCTGATTTTCTATCTGGATGATCTCTCTGTTGCTGAAGTATAGTTATTTTTAACGTTCTTTTCCTTTAACCTTCATACTATAGTTAAGTGGTTAGCATACTATTGTATTACAGAATTAGTTTTCTGAATCTGACTATATATGTACCTTTTCCAGTGTATTGTGTATTTTTGTATTATTTCTTATTACTGATTAGCATTTCTTCATTTTAGCTTGAAAAATTTCTTATAAGGCAGAGCTAATGCTGATGAAATCCCTCAGATGTTTTCTTGGAAGTCTTTATTTCTCTTTCTTAATTGAAGTTTAATTTTGCTATGTAGAATATTCTTGGCTGAGGTTTGTTTGTTTGTTTGTTTGTTTGTTTTTCCTTTCCTTTTAGCACTCTGAATATATAACCTTACTCTGCTGGCTTACATGGTTTCTTCTGAGAAATCTGCTGATTGCCTAAAGAGGGTTCTTTGTAGGTTATAATTGTTTTTTCCTCCTGCTGTTCTTAGGATTCTTTCTTTGTCTTTGATTTTTGATAGTTTCATTTTAGAGTGTCTTGCAGAAGATCATTTTGGACTGAAATAATGGGGTGACCTATTAGCTTTGTGAACCAGACATCCAATTGCTCTCTAAGTCTAGGAAGTTCTCAGCCACTGTGTCTTTAAATAAGCTTTCTGCCTCCTTCTCTCCCTTTCTTCTTCTTCTGGAACCCCAGTGATTCTGATTTTTTGCTATTCTGTTGGGATTCCATTGATCACATGGGCTTTTGTTGCTCCTTTTTATTCTTTTTCCTTTGTTCTCCTCTTTCTGCATTATTTCAAAGCTCCTATCCTCTAACTCACTAATTCTTTCTATTCCTTGATCTGTTCTGATGTAGATGCCCTCTACACATAGAGAGGGCATTTTTTCTCTCATTCATTGAATTATACTGTTTTTGGATTTCTATCCAATTCCTTTTTTATGATTTCTCTATCTTTCTTAAATTGGTCATTTTGTGTATCGTTTTCCTGATTTTGTTGCATTGTCCTGTGTTTTCTAGTAGCCCTTAGCCCTTAGAATTTCCTCAAAATAGATATTTTGAATTCTACATCAGGTAAACCACAAATTTCCATATCCTTGTATTTGGTCACTGGGGGATTATTGTGGTCTTTTTTTCATATCATGTTTCCTTCATTCTTCACATTCCTTGGAGCATTGCATCACTGTTTTCACACATGAAACAGCAGCTGCTTCTTCCAATCTTTACTAGCTTACTAGGTAAGAAATAGTTTTCATTGTTCTTGCTCTATATTCTGAAACATTTTAGTTGTTGACTCAGCAGTTTATCAGATTAGTTCATGATATTTATTTTCATTAAAATTGTTCTTTCCAATTCATAGTCTACCCGCTCAGAAAAAGCTTTTCTATAGTTAAATAAAGACATGAAGCACAAACTCTAAGATTATTGTGCTGTTTCTGAAACATATCCTTCCTGATATTGATATGTGTTATTTCCCTTCAAATGAATTTGTCCCATTATAAATTAGCATGAAGTTTTCTTTAAAAAGATGTTCTTAGATGCAACTCGCAAATTGCACTTATATCATAGTTAGTAATTTGTGTGGTTGTAGCTTTCCTGATATTTGTCTTTCTGATTATGTAGATCATTGGAAAGCTTTTTCTAAAGGAATATTAAAAATCCCTTAATGTTTCTGACTGATTAAGAAATTAAGATCACAAGGAAATAAGGCATAGGGATTCAATTCATATCACTGTTGCATAGTAGTTTTGAATTTTTTTCCCAAAGTACAGATTAAGTTAATTTAGAATATTTTTCTGCCTGTGACCTCTCAGCCATGTGTCCCCTGTAAAAAATTCCTTAGGGGGTAATTTCTTATACAGTTTGTGCATCAGGGCACTGCACTTCCTTAAGTGTTAAATAGCAAAAATACCTTTCTTCTATTACCACCAAACATACTTTGTAACTTCCTCTGCCACCTTCACTTCTGAGGTGTCACTAACTCTACCAGCAGAGAGAAATCTGTCCTGAGTTCTGCATCATATTTTAATCTTTGAGTCCTAATTGCCTCTATGTCTGCCCATGCCCTCGATCTACCTCAGTAAGGATTCTAAGAAGCTTGCAAAGCTAATAACTGTGAGCTACTGTTAAGGGTTTCACGGCTCTGGTATTATTTTATTATTACCAAGGGTGCGGGAATCAGGGCATAATGCCTATCAGCAGGGCTGACCAGATACACGGAAGGCACCTTTATTGCCAACAACTGACCTCCCAATCACAGCTGTTAAAGAGAGGTAGGTCCTTTGACCTGACAGGCAAGCATGCACTGAACATCTTTTATACAAAAACATTGTCAAAGTAGGGTTCCATAAGCAAACATACACCAAGAAAACACCTACATGTGTCCTATTGTGCACTCAGTGTGTGGTTTCAAGAAAGTTCCATGACTTTTCTAGGCTTGCCTTCTATACAAGATGATTACCTGTCTCACAGGACTGAGGTGTATTTTATAGACTCACTCTCTTCTCCAGTCGGCATCCAATAAGTGTTTATGAAATGATGAAATGTCAATAGCTCACATAATTACTGAGAAACCAATCACCCATGACTGAGAAACTACCACTCTCCAAAGCAAAGGTTTAGGGTAACATCAAAGGAGTAGGAATGGTCTCTGTGAACACTTAGTAGGATATTCAATTGTCTTCTTCTTTTTTTTTTTTTTAATATTTTATGTATTTGACAGAGAGAAATACAGCCAGAGAGGGAACACAAGCAGGGGGAGTGAGGGAGGGAGAAGCAGGCTTCCCGCCCAGCAGGGAGGCCGATGTGGGACTCGATCCCGGGTCTCCGGGATCATGACCTGAGCTGAAGGCAGTCGCTCAACCAACTGAGCCACCCAGGCGCCCCTCAATTGTCTTCTTCTAAATGAGTGAAACTATTACCAAAAAGTTATTTTTACATCTTTACCAATATATTTCTCTATTCCTCTGCCTCTTCAGTTTACTTGTTTTTCCTATCCCCCACTACAGGAATTCATAAGGTAGTTTTATTTCATGATGGTTATTGGACCTAGTGGAAAACTTTTCTTAATGTCTAGTCTTCATTGGGAAGTGATTCTGATAGCCAGAGAATTATTTGCAAGTATAATCCTATCTTATAAGTTATTTTACTCCTGATTACAAGTGGAAATAATTTCTAAAGAGTTAAGGTCTTACACTCTCCAAATTATCTCAGGGGGTGGATACATACAGTTATCATAGCTGTATTAAAGTTAGGATGACATTTGAAACTGTTATCCACTCTGAAATGCATTGGCTTTGCTTTATCTCTCTGATAAAGTAAATATCCCCAAGCCATAGAGAGGTTTGCAGAACAAATCCCAAATGCGGGTCTTGCTAAAGGTTCTTTCCTGAAAACCCTAAAATTTGTGTTGAAAATTAAAACAATAAATCATGCTATGAGAGGAAACAATGTGAAACAGGCACTTCTAGACTCTGGAAATGAATTGAGCACTTTGAATTCTCTGTACTAAATCTAAATCATTGTTCTAAATCTTTGTTCTAAATCTAGAAATTTACCAAAACAATCCTGGCGCTAAATTACCAGAGAGACAGAAATCTGAAATCATTGTTTCTATTTTAATCCCATGCTTGGTTAGTTTATTTTCCTGTGCCATCTCAAAGTCCTCACCTAATTAATGGTAAATGGAATTCTAATTTTAATTGTATCAAATACAGAAATTATATTCTATCCTAGAGATAAACAAGTCACGAAACGCCTCTAAACTAAATAACTCCAAGACGACTTTTCAGGAAACCATTCTCATTCCACATGATTTCTTCTGGGACCCTTCGCACTCACATGTGAAAATCACCAGTGAAGTTTGTGACCACTTCTCACTGACAGCACATGTCATCCTGAGCCTTGGCCAGTTCAGAATTGATCCTTTAATGCCTCCCTCCCTCTAAGTCTTCTTCCACCTCATTTTCTTCTCTTTTCTTCCTCTCCTGCTTTCCCATCTCTTTTCTTCCCCACTCCCTTCCTTTCCTCAGAAGCAGCATAAAATTTTGGTGAGAGTTTGGATTTTTAAAGTAAATAGATAGGATTTCAAGTGCAGACTTCCATGTGTGAAAATGCGGGCCCATCATTTATCCTATTCAAGTCTGCATTATCTCACCTACAAGATGGAGTTAACAAAGCTTGTGTAGTGATAGAATGATTAACAGGATGAAATTAGAAAATACATATAAAATGCTCGATAGGTGTAAAGGCTTCAGTAAATGTAAGACATTGCTATTAAATATTATTTTCTCTTTGGCTTTCTCTGTTGTTTCCTTTCTTCATTTCTTCCTGACTTAAATACAGTATTTCAGCTCTTGCTAAGTTGTATGTTGGCAGAGGCCAAGAAACCTTGTTTTTCCACTCATGTAGTGGGCAATCTACTAGAAAAGATAAGAAAAACAACAACAAAATGGGGAGGAAGGAGGCCTGTTATTTAGCTAATAGCGGCCAGTTCTTCCGGAGTTTTAGACAAGTATCTGTTGGAGACGAAGGGCTATGAAGGCTGCACACAGTTGGGGATGGATGTGCTGCTCCCACAAAATAAGCATCTCCCCTAATGCCCGATTAGCTGACACTTTCTGGGACTTTCTATATTATATCTATATGGAGTTGCTTCATGAACCAACTAATGATATCAAAGTTGTTCCTTGTAATTGCTTGAGTTTTAAGGCATTTTTTACACAGTTCCTGTGTGTCATGGTGAAACATTTCAGTTTCTGGAGAGCCTGCATGCACTCAATAAGCTGTTGTTCACTCCAGCTGAGCCCAGGTCAGTAATGGGGGTCTCCTGCATGGCAGCTTTCGGCCACTGTGGTCTGAAGCCTGCAGGTAAATGCCCCGACCTTCAAGTGCCTGGTGGGCTGGGAAGGGCTCTGGACCAGGAGCTGCTAAGCTTCTCAGAGACTTCCATGCAGGGCTGAGCTTATGGTAGTAACCCCTGACTCACACTTGTTTGGGCTTCTAAACCTTCCTACTGCTTTGTGTTTTGAGGATCATCTCCTATGGTCTCTCCTTGGGGTCTAATTCTGGGAAGATTCAATGTCCAACATGTTCCAACAGTGTTTGGTAATAGAAGTCACCCTGTAGATGGTAGGGCCACTGTTGTCTCGTCATCATCATCATCACGAAGACAGAACTGAAGGGTTTTCTGGCTTGTTTTTATCACTCTGCCTTGTGTGGAAGAGTACTGCCCCAGTCTGGGAGAAAAAGAGTCATATCATTTTGGTTAGCCTTTTGCATGAAGGTTATGACATGTGCACTGATGGATTCTTGCCCTGCACGTGAATGAGGGGCTATAATTCTAATGTGCTCTAGCACCACCTGATAGTGGGAAGGAAGTCAATACAATGTTATAAAGAGTTGCCTGACCAACACTGAAATGATCAGTGCAGCAAACTGCAAAACATCTTTGTGGTCTCCAACATTAATGACGTTAACCTTGAGTACACAGTATTTGTTTCTGTTATTTAGAACACCCTCTTTCTGGCCAGTTCTTACTCATCTTAATTGCACAGAAGTATCTCCCCTAGGAAGCCAACTTGGCATCTGCGATGAAGGTTGCTTGCTTGTCCCTTGGTTTCCAGTTTATCACTTCTACTTCACCCATCTCGTGCAATCATGGCTTTTTAAAAAAAACCTGTCTCGTGAGGGTCTTAAGTCAGGAATGGAACTTGTTTACTTGTTCAGAATTGGATCCCCAGACAAATCACACAGCCTGTAATATTTAACTGGATAAATGAATGGATAGTGAGGAATTTTTGAAAAAAAAGTGTGAATGGCCTCACTGATTCACTCTCATGAAGGTAATAGGAAAGAGATAAAGTACTCAGGTACTTTAATCAAAAGAAAATCAAATGAGCCAGGGTAAGGAACAGACTCAGGGCACTCCTGGAGATTTGAGAACAGGAAATAGAAGAGAGATTCCCACAGGCTAAGGTGAATTGTGTCTGGGTAGACACCTGCTTTCTTAGTATAATTATTAATTGTGCCTCACTAAATTCACAAAAGTATCCCAGTGTGGAATGTAAGTTTTCTTATTGATTTGCCACAGAAAGATCTAGAAACATCTAGATGTTGCCCATGAAGAAGAAATGCATATTGGGAAAAGAAATCTTACAGGACAGGAGGTGTTTATGAGGAACATTTTTATGTGGGATTGTGGGTCTTTTGGTGGCTGCAACATTAATAATCACCCTGACTTAACTGGAATGCTATTTAGTGCCTCCAACCCAAAGCCAAAAAAGCAAAAAGATCCAAATGAATGCCTTTGAGACAGTTTTGCTGCCATCCTAAAGGTTAAGGGCACCCATTCTTTTTCCCTCTTTCAGGGGAAGAACAATAATGCTCTGAGAGGGTGAAGTAACACAGACTTTGGGCTCAGTGTTCATAGTGATACATAAAATGCTGAGTGGAATCACTCTATGGAAACCATAGAAATTGAGAAATCTGAGGCCACATAAAATGAGTAAGGAATTATAACTGCTTAAGAACATAATCTGAGAATAATCACTAGTTCATTTTAAAACAATCTTCAGTCTTAATACTATTTTAAAATGGAAATGCATTTAGAGTCTCATGGCAAGGTTGTCATCTGCACTCATGACTATGATCCAGCATTTTTGTTTAAAATCCCTTGTAAGTGGTCCATAATGTCAGAATTGTTCTTAAAGGTGAGTACCATTATTAAAATAACTTAGTTATTTTTTTGTTGGGTTAATGATAATTACTCCTAGGCCTGGGAATATAAAAATAGTGAATTTTTTAAATTATTTAATGTTGGGTTGATGCATGGTTACATGGATACTAGAACATGTTCCAGAAAGAATTGGGATTGCATAGACTTCTTGGCAACTTTCTTTGGACAGCTCTTTTGTTCTGAAAAGGAAATTTACAAAGTTCTCATTGGCAGTGATGATAAGTAGACCATCTATGAGAGCATCAGCCCAGGATCTTTCTTGTACAGTTTAGTTTCCTAGTGCATTTCAAATATATTTGACCTTTCAGATAGAAGGAATAAAACCAGGTGAACCTCCAGTTAACTTAGTTTCTACAGTTCAGTTTGGAAAAGGATTTATATTTTCAAATATTCTCTGGGTGAAGCTCCTCCACTGATCAGCCTCAAACCAAGTCACCTTGGGAAGGTTCCTGTGGAATTTCAAGGGTATTCTGTCAGCTTTATTATAGCAAAACCAAAATATAGTGGTTAGGAGAAAAATACTGCTGGATACCCAGAGAGCTAAACTCCAAAGGAGACCTCATAGATCTATAAGAAAGCAACCCTCTTCCTTTCAACTGGTCACCTGTGTGCAGGACCAGATAGGGAGATTTTTTGTTGGGTTAGTTATAAGACTTCTGACTTTTCAAAAGAGAAGATTAAAAAAAATAATTAGCTCAACGAGCACGAAAATCCACAGGAGACTGATAGCGACACACTGATCTCATTTAGAGAAACTGACTGATATGTTCAAAGGGATTTAGTATTCACAGATTTGAATCTAGAGCAAATAACTCATTGTAATGTTAGTAACTTAAAAGCTGTTCATTTATTATTTTATAATACCCATAACTTCAGAGATAAACTTGTTCTAAGATTATGGATAATCCGACTCTCTGTAAAACCATTGACTTTGCATGTGGAATGATCAGAGTAACAACTGAAGTGAAGATGAGTAGAACTAATTTGGGGAGTCTACAAGCCCGAGTGGATTGTTCACAGGACACGGTTTTCAAAGTGTAGTGGTATGGTATTGCCCACGCACACAATCAGCTGTCCAAGATCAATGAGATGGACTGTTAATTACACTAATCCTGAGTGCAACACCAACTATTCATTTTTCACTCCAGTCCATCACAAGATCACCATTTACATCTCCACGGAACCACACTGAGGAGGAGCTATGGCCATCCCCACTTATAACCATTCAGCACACTTGCATCAGTTTCAATTTACTTTGAGAAGCTGAAAGTGTAATAAAGATAACTTTAGGAAGAAACATGACTTATTAAAAATTATCTGAGGAAAACATCTGCCTGAATGTACTGGGGAGAAGGGCAGCACACTCATTCAGAGGCAAGTAATTATCCAGAAGGTGTGGCAGCTGGGACACACATGAGGTTATGAGAAGGAAAAAAGATGGGTCCTGTCCCGTGACAGGACAAGGTTGGGGAGACTCTGAAGAACACATAGGCTTCCCAGAGTCAGAGAGGTAAGCAGCCTAGGATGAAGATGTATCCTGAATTTCAATTAATGTTTTTATAGGAGAGATAGACGCTGTGAACTGCTAAACAGACAAACCCAACAATACCGACAGCTTCCCACAACAAACTTTTGTCACTCTGGTAAAGTCTAAAGGCAGATCAGAGACCCCTCCTCCAACTCGTGACTACACTGCCTGGAGCATGTCCGCCAAGGCCACCCGCTGGGGAAGACAGCAATGAAGAAAAAGGAGAAGTCCACCTTCTCACTGTGCCCTCACATGGGGGAAAAGGAGACCAAACTCCCTGGTTTCTCTTCACAGCCACGAATCCCATCATGGGGCCACACCCTCATGACCCTACCTTATCTAATGACCTCCCACGGCTCTACCTCCAGAAGACCCCCACACCCTGGGTTGGGGCTTCAGTGTAGGAATTCTGGGTGGATGCTATTCAGCCAATAGCCTAAATTCGCAAATATGGAAACTGGCCTTGACATGGGGAGAGTATTATTTGTTCTCCTCTTTGCCCCATGTAGGACGATGTCTCACTTTCTCTCCATTTGTTAAATTAGTAATCACTGCTCAAAACTCACATAAAATGCCAGTTTCTAAGGTAACCCTTCTTTAATTAATGGGGTCTACAACTGATTTGTCTCATCAATGAAACTCTCTGTAACTGTAGTTAGAATCAGTGTTATACATAATTGTTCTCTAATTGTTTTTTAAAAATTTTATTTATTTATTTGAGAGAGAGTATGAGAGAGCGAGCACACAAATGGAGGGCAGGTGCAGAGGAAGAGGGAGAAGCAGACTCCCCACTGAATAGGGATCCCAGTGTGGGACTTGATCCCAGCACTCCAGGATCATGGCTTGAGCCAAAGGCAGATGCTTAACTGACTGAGCCACCCAGGTGTCACTCTAATTTACTTATTAACAGGATCATAGGTGAATTTATACTGATTCATTTACATAGTATAATTATCCTCTTGCAAGTATGATATTATATACTACACAAGCTGAATGTAAAGCAGACTGGATGCAACACTGTGTGTTCTTCATATTTCTGGAGTCCACACTGGGTAGTATTTATAATGGGACCTCTATTAAAACTGACTGAATAATAAATAGTAGCATGTCCATTAAAGGGATAGATAGAATGGGTGGATAGGTGTAATTCAGTATACATTTTGTGGTAACTGACTGCTTTCCCAGACAGGTGTCCCATTATTTTTGCAAATAGCATAAACTGCAACTGATTTACTTGATAGTATTATGGAATCCCTGATTCTCCTGGAACCCCAGATCCTTGGCTTTAGAGTTTCCCTTTTCACTAAGAAGAAAATATATTCAGGAGAAAATGTAGCATCTATGCATGAAGGTCAACATTTCTGGGAGACAAGAAAAAGAAATAAGAAAAAAATGGATAGCTGCCACCCTGGAAAAATAGGGAGAAAGAAGTGGTCTTGGTAAAGAAACTGAAGCCTTTGGTGAAAGAACCTAGGGTGGATGAACTGAAGGTAATTGTCAGGTTGAGAAAATGGGTGGGAGACAGGGGTTGGCCCCAGTTAGGTGGCTCCTGGCTCAAAATGCATGGGGAAAAGGGACCCCAGGATGTTGTCTGGTGCTTTGGGTGAGAAAGAAACTCTAACTTGCTAATGTTTTCCCTTCAGTTGGTCCCTCAAATGGTGACCAAATGCACATTCCTCTGTGCTGGGCTCATTATAGTTGCTGGGGAGGTAACTGCCAATCCTAGCAAGAGCAATCCTGTTTTGAAGCAAGTGGGCATGTCATTCCATTTTATATATAGTAAGACTCAGTAAGTCGGTTCTGATTAATGGACACTGGGCTCTTCCTTGAGATGGACAGAGCACCATGGCTACCTGTTGAGCAAAAGAGTTGATTCAGACTTGTCAGAAGAAGGTAGGGCTCACCTTCCACTAGACTCTGTCTTTTACATTAGATACAAAGGGGAAATAATGTAATTTATTTGGGAGTCAAAAATCCCCCAAACAAAGCATGCAGTATAACATATATAATCCTCGCCGTGGCTTAGACCACACCACGTGCCTTCTGCCTAGCCTCATCTCCTGATCTCTCCATTTCTCTCTGCCTCAGTTCCTGGTGGTTTGCTAGTTTCCATGGGTCATGGTCCCCAAGGAGTTTAGCTGTCCTGTTCCCACCATCTTTGATGCCCAAGATAACATGAAGGACAAGGCCTGAGTGGTTATCTGTCTGTTACAACGAAGGGAGAGAGAACATGGCCTCAAATACTCTACTACATTAATCAATGTGCTTAAGAAAATAGGATCTTCTGTGTTTGTGATATTTATTATAAGTTTCCAAAGAACAGCATTTATTTGTTTACTTTTTACTATAGTGGCAGCTATCAGCGTTTCATATACATTGACGCTGAATAAGTGAATGATGCAGGAGAAGGAGATGAAGCAGTTTACTCACTTAGCAGTATCTGCTTCTGCCCTGTCCCTATCAAATGCTCCAGACATCACCAGGCATTTCTCTGGTCCCAAAATTTAACTTCTGGTCATATTTCTCCTGAGTTCCCTTTTTCAAAAAATATTTGTCCTAAATCTCTATGGTGCATCATTTGCTGACCTTTTTGTTCAGTGTTGTCTGAAGGCTGCTGGGAAGCTGTAAAAGATTTGGAAGAGAGAGCACCCTTTCATACCATGGACCAAAAGAAGCCAGCTGCAAGGCAGATGAGCTCTGTGAGCTGGTGGGTAGAGTCTGCATCACACCACTCTGTGTGGGTTTGGGAAACTGAGCTGGACACTCGACAAAAGAAAAACATAAGCTTGGAGGTGAACTTCTCAAGCCACGAAGAGAGTGTATCAGAGATCACATGGAGCTCCACACAGAGCCCGGAAGAGTGAGGTGAGAAAGCAGCAAGGTGGGGTGCAGCAAACATTTTGTATCAGCAGTTCAAGGTGGAGAGGCTGAACCATGACTGCCTGGGAACCACTTTCAAACTCAGATGTCTGTCATCCCTGCCCACAGAGGGCAGATCCAAGCCTGCCCACTAACCACAATAGCCATGCCGGCCTGTTCCGCCAGGCTCTGTTCCTTGGGCTCCTTACCCTATGGGTACATCTCCTGTTCCCTCGTTCATCACTCAGATCCTACGGCACATTGAGGGGGAGACACTGTGGGAGGTCTATTTACCCTCCTCTGAAGAGTGTTGGCTTTAATTCGTGCAGGCAGTTACAGTACTCACCAGGCAGCTAAGATTTCAACATGAGTTTCAGAGGACACAGACATTCAGACTGTAGCAGTTCCTCACAAATGAAACATCAACAGCATATGGCCCAGAAATTCTGCTCTTAAGTATACACTGATTAAAAGCAGTCACTCAAACAATTTCTTGTACACAAATGTTCAGAGCAGCATTATTGACCATAGCCTAATGTGGAAACAACACAAATGGCCACCATCAGATGAACGGATACATAAATTGTGCTGTGCAAATACAACGGGATGTTGTATTGCCATAGAGATGCACGAGGCACTGCAGCATGCTATAGCATGCACAATCCTTAAGTGGGCAAAGTGAAATAGGCCAAACAAAAAAGCTTAACATAACATAAATATAATCAAAAGAACAAATAAATAATATATGATAAAGTATGTGAAAAAGTTCTACAACCTGCAAAGTATGCTATAGCTAAATCGGCACAAATACTTTGCAGATGACTGTATGGAACCTTAGGAAATCAGTCCTAATAAGAACATCACGTGAAGAGATTTATTCAACAAACTTTAATGACTGCACAGGAGAAGTGGATTCAATGCTTTCTGTTCTCAAACTTTACACTCGAGCCTATCTAATCAATAATTACAAAACTAGAATGATTCTTCCTTAAATGTTCTGGGAAGGAGATTAGGTTTCTCATGATTTTTCTGCTGATTGCTTAGCTATTAAGGTCCCTCTTCTTAGGAAACAGCCAAAGCCTAACCGTGCACACAGGAGGATGTTGACATTTGCTCATGGGTTTCCACTCTTCCCCAGCCCTCCATCTTCCTCCTCCAGTAAAGGGGCCCTGGAGGCAGAGAAAGACAAATCTTCACTGTGGCCTATCGTCTTCCTCCTCAGGAGATAATCAGTTTAAATTAGATGATGAGACTCTGCCTAAAGACAATTTTCCTTATAACCCAGGATAGAATCAGGGAAACGAGTTAGAAAACCACTACTTCATGGATGTGGGAAATAGGACATTTCTTTGGACCAAAAGAAGGGGAGTGGATATAGTAAGAAGTCAAATCCTAGGTATATTCTGAAAAAAGAATGGAAAGAATTTGCTGGTGAATTGGCTATGAGGTATGAGAAAGGGAGGAAAGAGGGTGTTACCAGGGATTTTGGTTTGAACCACCAGAAGATTTGAGCAGCCATTTTTCAGATGATGTGAATTCTACTGTGAGCAGGGTTGAGATTGGGAACCAAGAATACGGTTTGGAATATGTTCAGTTGGAGAGTCCATTTAAGTGTCACGAGGGAGATCTTAGCTACTTCACTGCACTTGTGAATCCAGAGTTCAGCAGACATAATAGGTCTGGAAATATTAATTTGAAAAAAAAATCATTCTGCAGATGACATTTAACCAAGAAACTGCTGGACATCACTTAGGAGTTCTGATCAAAGACAGAAGTGATTTAAGCATTTGAACCTAGCACTGATTCAGTATTTACTCATAGATTAGGAAGAAATCAATGAAATAATCTGAAATAGAACATCTAACCATGTTGGAAAAAAAGATTAAAGAAAGAGGTACTCCAGAAGCCACGTGTGAAAGTTACATAATGAAAATATCCCCACTTAAACAAAATCAAGGACCAAAGTATGTCTGATATAAAATCATCTATTTAAATAACTGAATACCAGACACCAAAGGTACATCAGTGAACACTTCTGCATGTGTTTACATGTTCATAAACATTTTCCAGAAGACCTCACAGAAGTGAATAACTGGCTACCTTCAGAAAGGAACAGAGGAAAGGATGTAAGAATGGGAAGTGAATTTTCATTTGTTATTTCACATTCTTGTTTTGATTACGATTTTTATATCTTTCACATTCACCATAAACATTGTTAAAATAATGTTTAAGAGGAGCACCCGGGTGGCTTAGTCATTAAGTGTCTGCCTTCCACTTAGGTCGTGATCCCAGGGTCCTGGGATCAAGCCCTACACCCAGCTCCCTTCTCAGCAGGAAGCCTGCTTCTCCCTCTTCCATCCCCACCCCCCGCTTGTGTTCCCTCTCTCGCTGTGTCTCTTTCTGTCAAATAAATAAAATCTTTGGGACGCCTGGGTGGCTCAGTTGGTTAAGCAACTGCCTTCGGCTCAGGTCATGATCCCGGAGACCCGGGATCGAGTCCCACATCAGGCTCCCTGCTCGGCGGGAAGCCTGCTTCTCCCTCTCTCACTCCCCCTGCTTGTGTTCCCTCTCTGGCTGTGTTTCTCTGTGTCAAATAAATAAAATCTTTAAAATAAATAAATAAATAAATAAATAAATAAATAAATAAATAAATAAAATCTTTAAAATAGTAGTAATAATTCTCAAGAGATCAATATAATATGAAAAATATGCACAAAACTGTGTGCATTATATACATTAACCAATGTTCTATTTTTATGTAAGTTTTTTTCTTCTTAAATTATAGTTCTCAATTTAAAAAAAAGTGTAAAAAGTCATGAAACCCCATATTTCATGTTTTTTATTAATTTTTTATTAATAAAAATTTCTCTAGGCAACAGGGTCAAAGTAAGATAATTATGAAGCCAATTTTTCATTTACCCAATTCAAACAACAGCATGACAATCTCAGTAGATTTTCTTTTTTTTTTTTTTTAAGATTTTATTTATTTATTTGACAGAGAGAAACCACAGCTAGAGAGGGAACACAAACAGAGAGAGTGAGAGAAGGAGAAGCAGGCTTCCCGCCGAGCAGGGAGCCCGATGTGGGACTCGATCCAGAGTCTCCTGGATCATGACCTGAGCCTAAGGCAGTTGCTTAACCAACTGAGCCACCCAGGCGCCCCTCAATAGATTTTCTTAAAAAGAAAAGAAGAGAAAAAACAGCCCAATGCATGATATGGAAAGACAAGACCACAGTTAAGAGACAGAGGTTTAGGATTGTGATGCAAACTCCACCATTTCTGGGATTTCAGGGAGATCACATGGTCTTGGTGCTTGAAACCCCTGGTGTAGGTAACCAAGGGATTGATGGCACCACCTTGGTCCTCGAGATGGTTCCATGGGTGACACCAGCCTAACTGGTCTCTAACATACCATCAGTATTAGGATCGCTGTTCTGCACATTTGTTAAATCTCTGGTCATTTGCTTCCCACACCTTGATTACAAGCCTTAGGATCCCACAGGTAATTTTTAGAGCTTACTATTTATCAGGATTTTTATATCCCTAGTACTTAGAGAGGCAATCATTCACCGACCGAACACTGAAGTGCCCCAGACCACCCCCGTATGGTGCCCCGTAAGGTCCCCTTCTCTCTCACTGCTGCAAGGGAGAGGGCTTTTGTTAATTCCTTCAAAAATCAGCCCAACATCCTTAACAGCTCTGCCCGCTCAGGCATTATTTTCATCAGGGTCAGCATGCATTTTGTTCTTTATTCATTTCATTCCATTTGCTTTTAGAGCTTTGTCGATGTAGCTATTCTTTTTCAGGATTTATGTCTCAAAATAAATAATTGCTCTAATAGGAACCTCTTCATGCCTACAAAAAAGACAGAGGGCTTCCTTAAAGAATGGTTAGCATACACCCTCATTCCTGAATTCTATTTGGCTACATAAAGAAAGTTGATTGCCTAGAAGATATAACCTAAGTAGCACATGAACTTTAAGCACTGCAGGGAAGCTCTTTTTCATCTCTTCTGGCCAACAGGTATATAGATATTTAGTAATAACTGGCATCTAGACTTTTCAAGGATTAGGAGAAAAGCATTTGCTCCCAATATGCATTTGCATATCAAAGCTATCATTCATTCTTATTTAGGTTTGAAATGGGGAAGAAAAAGTGGGATTATATGCCTGTTAGACTTATTAAATCAGTTACCACCGTCATGACAGACCCTGGATAATCAGTATAGGTTCAAGAACCATCATGAACTCTAAAAGAGACCATCCCTGGGACAGCTCACACTCCCTGGGCTTTCCACCAAAACCTGCTCAGAGGAGGGTCACAGGCATGTGCTACAGCGGAGGAAAAATGATGTTGATGTTATTTTTGGACAACACAACCTTTCCAAGAAGCTCCTTGTAACCCTTTTCTCTGATTCCAGCACTGGCTTGTCTCAACACCCTTGGTTCCTCCATGTGAGGAGGAGGGCTGACAGGAAGATGATTTTTCCATCCTCCAGACCTCCTACGTCAGCCTCCCCGCTCAGTGTCCTTCTAACATGAGGCCTTCTTAAAGGCTCAAAAGGAATTGTAAGTGCTTCATGAATTTCTCCTGAAGAGGAGCTGACTGATTTATGTTGCTATTTTTCTAGTATATTATCCCCCAAATTTTCTATTTTTGAGTTATTGTATAAGATCTTCTTTTGCCAATTTGAACTCTAACTTTAAAATGAGATGAAAATTTCTAACTATTAAGGAGACTCATATTATAGCTCGAGGATCTTGCTCTTTAAATACATTTGGGCACTCTTACCCATTTTGTTAGCTTTAATCAGTATCTTTGCAGCTGACTTTATACCATCCATATCAATCTCATGTCATGAGGTTCTATGAATATCTAGTAATTCAAGACTTCCATGGACTATAAAACCTAGGGTAGCTGGGAAGATCATTTATCTTCCTACCATTTTCCTTTTAATGGAGTCCATCAATTTCTGACCTGAGGGGTGTGAAAATTAACTGAATGAGAAGCACTGGACTCTGCAAAATGCTTGGAGGACAATCGCCTGTAAGTTATTAACTCAAGATTTGTTCTTTCTTTTGCCATCCTTTGAGAATAAGAATATAATACTTCATGTACCATTACAAGAATATCTAGATATATAGGTCCAGCCATACAGAAAATTGGTATATGCATATCTGGATAGATAGATCTATCTCTCTATCTATCGATCTATCATCTATCTTATCTATTGAATGTCATGTACTCATACTGACACTTCCAATTCAAATAGGGTTTGCCCTAGTTTCCTTCCTTTCCCCATATGTACATCCATTCTCTGATAGTGAGACAATGGCTTCCTCTGTCTTTAATATGTGTATCTGTTCACGGTTCCTAAATATAACCAATCTCCTGTGGTTGCTACATATCCTCCCCCATTGAGTAGCCTCTTCACCACAACTGAGTTTCCCCCACTGCTCTCACCTCCTGCATGCCTGCACCTCTGTCCTGGACTGTACTCATCTGTGTCTTGGTGTCCTCCCCATTTTGCTTGAGATTCAACACTGTAAAGCCAGGCAGCCCTCCTACACAATGCTCTTCCCTCCTTGAGCTTTAAGCTCCATCTGGGATCCATCCATCTGTGGGTCATCCCTATGTGCTGGGACTCTGACTCTCCTCTCCCAATCTGTGCAATCGTCTGTGTTGGTTGGCCCTACCCAGTGACTTTCGTTGCTCAGGGAGATGAGAATGGAAGGACACAAAAGGAGAAAGAGAAAGAAAAATGAAGAGAAAGAGGAAGAGACAGTTTTCTCTTTTTAACCCATTTTGTGATTATCATTCACCCTCCAAGTCAAAATGATTTGCATATCATAAGGAAGAGGCAGAAGCTCAGCAGGCAATGAATGAATTACATTCAGCTAATAGGAGAGAAGGAGAGTGGAGAACACTTACACGTTAATAACTCTCCCCAAACTCGGTGGGACCCTAACACTCTACTCTGTATTTAATGCACGGAAGCACGGAAGATTCAGGTCAATTACCTTCTGGGTACGTCTCATTCAACATCTTAACTTCCAAGAAGATTAAAACTTCTTTGACTCTTTTTGGATGTATTACTACATGTACAAACTCCTCCACTAGGGTTTAGGTTATATTTTAACATGTTTTCTTCTCTCTTCACAAGCCTTGTAAATGCAACTGTTTCCCACCTGGAAATTTCCTAGACAAAAGGCAGTTCTATATGGAGCCAACTTACCATGTTTCTTCGTAAAATTACCAGAAAATCTCAATACTATCTTACAATGATTTTCATCAAAGAAAAAAATGTACTTCCAGGCTTTTTAAATTTTAAATATTTACAGAATTCCCATTCCCAATTCCTTCCAATAAGCATTTCCAGTGGTCCCAGCTTCAAAAGGCACAAGTACCCTTACACGGTTAGTAGTGAGCTCCCTTCCACCATCACTATCACTGCTGTTACCATACCGTCAAAATCTGTGCATCTAGAAGCCTGTCAAATGATGCTGTATAGTTCTAAATGCCTTTTCATCTTATTCTTGGGCAGTGTACAAAGTCTAGGACATAAAAATTGGTATTTGAAACTATCACTTTGGAAATGCATTTTCATTATCGCTCAATAATTCAGGTTCAGAACCCTGTGGGTTGTCATGTATGGATGTTGGCCCTGGTGTTTTGAGGGCGTGGCTGTGGGACCAACAAGCCGTGTAACTTTGCTCACCCTTCTCTTCTGTGTTTGTAAAATGGAGACCAGTATGGGCGAGGGGTGAAGCAGGATTTTGCATGATTTTCAAAGCACCTTCTGATTATGAAATAGTGATTTTAGCATCATAATCTATTTCTCAGTTAATTTTCTTAAGAATTAAAACAATTCTTAGAAAAGGAGGCAAGTAACCATTACATATTATGATTACAGGAAACACAGGTTCCCGGCTTCCACTCTGTGCTTCTAGGTCCTGTACCTGGCCACACAGCCCTGGCTCCCACTCAGGCTTCCCCAGCTCTGGTACCAAAGGTCTTGTAATTCATCACTTTTCTCTCATTGACTCTCATCTGCTTCAGTTCCCTCAAGCTCCAGAGAGCTTGAGGCAAGGAGCCCCAGTGCAGTGAGTAGCAAAGAGCTGGGGTGACTTTTGGAATCAACTGGTCCTCAGAGCCTCACACACACAGTGACCTGTCTTCATGAAGACCATTAGGGAATCACCCTTCCTTCCTGAACACAACTGGACATCTCTGGTTTACCAAACTACGTTTAGGAGGTCTACGGGCAGAAAGCACACAGAGTTTAAGGTCCTTTACCTCAGGCCCTTGTGTGCGGTCGTGCCCATCAAGAGGCATCCCTGCCTCTGAGGTCGTTGGAGTGACCTTGCTGCATCACCATGGGCTTGATGCTTGCCTGGTTTTGTGCCTCCCAAATTTATCTTTGAAAATATATCCTAGGGGAAACCTGCTGCTCTGAGCCATGTGGCTTCTTTCCTTCTTGTCTGCTTATATTCTTGTTTTCCTTATTAAATTCTTCCTTAGTGTCTTCTGAGAAGATCAAAGATCTGTATTTCACAATGTGTCTATAACAATTCCATGTTAGCTATGCCGAATGGATGGAGCCAATATCACTCATCATAATAAATAATAATTGGTTTATCACAGTACTTGGTTCATGACACTGATCCTGCTGATAAAAACAAGACTAATGGGTTTTATGTGTCAGTCATCGTGATTACAACTTTCCATGCATTACTTAATTTTTATCATTTAACACTTTGAGACATTTCCCTCCCATTTACCAGAGGATTAAACTGAGTTTCAGAGACGTTAAGTCATTAAACAAAGGTGTGGCGGCCGGCAATGTAAGCTGCACCTGAGGGAAAGGAGATGGGAAAACAAAGACAAAGACAAGACGAAGAAAAAGAGATGGGGACAGGAGGGACAAAGTGGATGATGTCCAAGCAACGCCAATTTCATTAAGGGTTACAAAGCTTTTTATAGTAGACTGTGCTCAATTGAACAAGGGGCAGTGACAATAACAAGGTTACATGTTTTCCTTATTATCATGATTTCTACGCACATGTTTTCCTTATTATCATGATTTCTACACACACCCCTGATCATGCCCCAGTCCCATGATGCTGATTCTCTTTGTTCATCCTACACTACATCAGTAACTTTTTAAGGAGGTTAACAAGGGAGGTGCCCCAAGCCCCTAGGTAAGATTAAGATCCTATAGTAGTAAAACTGCCTATGTGACTACTGCTGCCTACGTGCACTATCATTGCTCCCACCTAAGTGGGAGCCCAAATAGGCGGGTACCAGGAGTTTCACTCCTTAACTTTAACCTGCCTGGCCGCGAACATCCGAGCTAATGAGTCCAGAAGCTACACCTCAGCTGTTGACACTGCTAGGTTCCAGGCTCCCCACGCAAAGGCAACACAGCTGATATAGACCCAAGTTCCATATACCTGTTGGGTGGTCATAGAGTGCAAGCTTTTGACTGTATGATGTTGCCTCCAAAATTCTCTTTGGTGCCCATAACTCTGTGTTTTTATTCCAATCATTCCAACCTTGGGAAACTATGTTTTTATATGTTTGGCTGCCGTACCATACCACCAGATACTGGTGGCTTAAATAGGTTGGAAGTTCTCTATCTCCCATGTCCACCCTCCATCTGTCTGGCTCTCTGACTGGCACACTCTTTCTGTGACACACACACACACACACACACACACACACACACACACACACACTGATAGGGTTATTGTTCTGGGAGGACTGTAGGAACAGAAGGCCTATATCTTGATGTCCTGCAGTCCTCTAGGGCTGTTTTCCTGGTCTACATGTTCTGAGAGCTGGTTCCCTATATCCACTCTCACTCTCAGGTCCTAATAAGAAAGAGAAGCTAGGAGGTTAGGCCTTTTCTTTAAGGACATCAGTCTAAATTTACACATATAGCTCTAGTTTACATGCACGTGGACAGAATGCAGCTACATGGAAACACACCTATTACCAAGGAGATCCAGAAAAGCTAGAGACATATGTATGAGTAGCCATTGGCTCCATTAAAACCTGGTGTTTCCGTTTTCATAAGGGAACAGGGAAGAATGCATCCCAGGGGATATTTAACTGCTAGTGTTTGCTGCACTTTTACAATGGTGTAGAGATAATGTTTGTTTCAAAACCCACTTTCATCTTCCAGGTACATTATTAAAACACCCAGATTGAGGGTTTCAGTAAGCTCTCTGTTGTTAGCAAATACTTTATTATGAGTCAGATCCACTTGATGACATATGGTCCCCCAAATGTCCCTGTAGTGTCATAGAGAACACTAAAGACACTACTTCCCTTGCCCTTGGCTGCTGGCTTGCTGGCAACAGTGGCTTCCCTCCTTTGCCACAGCCACTGGCCAAACTGATGTGGCCCGTCTTCTCTGGCCCTCATTCCAGCCCGAGCTCTCCCTGCCCCTGAGTTTTCAGGCCGTGGAGCTGGAAGCAGCTTCTCCCACTGGGGACAGCCCGGGGGCTCCCCTGTCTCATGTTGGTTCACTTAATCCTGCCCATGTGAAGTCATGAGTCTCTGGCTGGGACCCTGACCAACTGAAAACAAGAGACAAAGCAAAACACAATCAAAACTTGACCCTCCAGTGCATGGCCAAAATGGCTTGTGATCATAGCAGAGTATGATCTTATACTTTTTCCACTCTGCTCTCCAACCTTTGTGGATAATGGGAATGCACACAGTATCTCCTCCACTATGAAAGCCGCACCCATGGGCACACCTGGCTGAATTTTGTTCTTGACATCAACACTTACCTCCTGCCATCTCAGCCACCGGCCGCAGACCATGCTTGGGCAGAAGCGATGGGGTCTGTCTGCCTTGATCCACCTGTGCCAGACTCACTTGAGACTGTGGATTTTGTCAACCACATCTGCACTAAAACGGCCACAATTATAAGAAGTTTTCCTGAAATGAGGATAAAGAAAGAGATAAATTTAGAATCATAAGAGGAAAGACATTTAATAGCAAAGGATTTTCTCTTGAATCAGCTCCAAAGACATTTCTCTGATTAAAGATGAAGTGACCGTGGAGGATCCATTTGTTTTAATTGCAATGGCTATCACTTAAACATATCTTCCATGTCTGTCTAACTCAAACAATCAGGTACAGTAAGAGCTATGATTAAGATTCTAATGTTAACTCTTCATTTTAGGTAAGAAAGAAAAAAGAGAAGTTGATTATAAAAGGAATGATAACAAATAGTTGAAGAATCTATTTCATAAAATGTAATACTAAAGACTTTCTTTCAAAGGGAAAATCAGTTTGGGGATAGGTTGTCTTAACTCTACTAAAGGAAAATAGAAAATATTGGCATAGTTTTCTAAATAAAACACTAGAAGACAAAGGGATGGGAATTAACAATATCTAAAAAAATAATCTGAGAATTTAATTTCATCATTTTATTGTTCAATAGGAGAAAAAAATCTAATTTTATCAAAGTTTTATGTGGATTTTAACTTTATTTGCAGCTTAAAACGGCAAGCATTTATTATCTCATAGTCTCTGGGAAATGATAAATTATCCTATGATCATTTATAAATAAATTATCTTTTATTTAAATTAAATTAGCCAATACATAGGACGTAATTAGTTTCAGATGCAGTGTTCAATAATTTATCAGTTACATAAAACATCCAGTGACACATGATATGTTAAACCTTATTTAGACATCAACATACCCTCAATGCGGATTTTAATTCAATCACCATCTTTAAGAATTTTATTTGTTAAAAGTACTTTTTTTCCTCAAATGGAATATTTTGTTTTTAATATTATCAGGAATACCTATCGTAAGCAATAGAGAAAAGCTAGTAATAATGACGGTTAATATTTTTTATGCATTTATTATAAACTGGGCACTGGGCTGGAGGTTTCATATCTATTAGCTGTTTTACTGGTTCAGATAGGTAACAACAGGCTACAATTTTTCACATTTCATACAGAATTTGGAATGCTTGATGCATACTAATTTATTGAACCATCACGTCAACCCTATGAGTAAGTACTTGTACTCTCCTCTCTTGCACGATCTAGGGCACACAGCAGCTACGCAACTTGTTCGTGGATGCAGAACTGGTAAGCACCCCAATGGGAGAGGAACCTCAAACCTGCTCTCACATACCAGCGACTTCATCATCCACATGTAACAAAGGAAGAAATGCAGTTTTAACATTTCAGTAATTTTTCTAAGGTTATGCACAAGAAATTAATGGAGGTGGTTACAAATAGAGGTTAATTTTAATGTTCTAATAGTGCAATTAGAAATGATAGCCTTGTGGCGCCTGGGTGGCTCAGTCAGTTGAGTGTCTGCCTTGGGCTTGGATCATCATCCCAGGGACCTGGGGTCAGTTTACCAGCTCAGCAGGGAGTCTGCTTCTCCCTCTACCTCTGATGCTCCCCTTGCTTATGCTCTCTCTCTTGCTCTCTCAAATAAATAAATAAAATCTTAAAAAACAAAACAAAACAAAACAAAAATGTAAGAAATGATAGCTACTAGCTTACCTGCTCTAAAAACCCCCAAAAACATAGATGTCCTGTGACCAGGCAGCCAGTGGCAGAGAGAGGCCGGGATAACTGACCTCCAGACCCCACTAACTGCAGAAGCCGAGTTCTTTCTGAAGCACTGAGCCGTATCTATTTGGATCTAACATACTTGAACCACAGAGAAAGAGACTGAGTGACTCGTTTTCTTCTATCACTTCACAGGCTGCTTCCTGGTGATAAATCCTGGACTGTATAGAAAGCTACTAAACTTTATGCCTTGGCTCTTAAGACCATTTCCTGTCACAGTCCTGGAATGAACGTGCAAACAAACAGAAGCCAATGCAATTTTTCACAGGGCTGCTGCCACAGGTGGAGACAAAGCCTAGACTACAGTCTAGCCAGTACTTCCTCTAGAGTTACTTTAAGTCAAATTCATTTTTAGGGTTTTCCTTGGTGGGAACAAATTTCCTGTTCATTCCAATAAGCTCCTGCACTTAAAATCTTAATTTTTCATTTTCAAAATGAAAGTGTGTGTGTGTTTAACGATGGGAAGCTAACATTCTAGGATTATAAAATTCAGATGCTTCTTTAATGAGAGAAGAGAGACCTCAGGTCTGTAATCTCCCCCCTTCTTACCATTTTTCAGTTCTGCACTACATTATTATCTTTTGGGAAAAACAAAAAAAACACTCAAGATGCTGAGCCAGTATTTTGAGCTTCATATTAGTGAGCTTGTTCCATAAGATTAATCTTTGAATTCAGTAAAATATAAAACAATTATTTAAATCAGAGCCTCCAGCTGGAGATGTACTTTGCAAATACATGTTCAATAGTGCAAAACTTACTTATTTGTTCATTAGTAGAGGTGAAAATTAGACCTTGGGTATTTATTAATAATTTAATAATAAATTACAATCTCTGAAATCCAAAGTTAATTTTTCAAATGATTGCTTGCCAAAAAAAAAAAAAAAATCTTTGCCCTACAACAACTACAGACATACATATGCATTACCAACCAGAGATCCTCATCGGATGCACCCCTTCCTCCCTGAGCAGCAGGACAGAGGGCAGGGTGGCCGCTGGCAGGGCCTCCGTATTTACCCTATGTGATAATTGTTCAACCCTGAACTGTCACTTTTCTGACAAGAGGCCAAGGAAGTCTGCTCCAGAGAGGCTTTTAACAATTTTAGATGAAATTTCCTTCAAGGAGAAGATAATTCCTTATGTTATAAAACTGTAACCTTCAGTTGGAGAAGTTTGTGCAGTAGAAATGCTGAATTGTAGGCTCGGTTTCGTGACTGCTTTAACCTGTGGCCCCTCAGTGTCCACTTCCCTGATTTGGGCTTCAGTTCCACAGAAACAAAACATGTATGAACATAACCCTTCAGTCTATAAATAATGCTGAATAATGCTGAAAGTGAATTGAAGTAAATTTTCTAAAATAGTCAGAGTTGTAGCTCAATTCCATTAGTTTCTTAAATGATAGCAGCACAAACTGATATAGTAATAAATCTTTATTTATTATCAGCTGTCAAATTATCCCACTTCCACAAACTCAACTCAAAAACCATTTATGGAGTAAGTGCTCTATGTACCAGGCATTATGCTAGGATCCTGGGTGAATCACACTGGTGGGCGCCAGCGATTTCTCTCAAGGTCCCAACACACAAAGAGTAAAGTAAGACAAGCTAAAAGAAAAACTGTTAACTAAAGTAAAACGTATGATTAATGAATCTCAAATGCATTTTTTGCAGAAGTAGTAGACAAGCTGGTCTTAACAGTAATGGGGAAAGACAGGGGACCTAGAATAGTCAAAAATATCTTGAAAAGAAGAGCTGTGTTAAAGGACTTACAATACTCAATTTGATAACCTGCCACAGTACTCAAGACTAGGTCATACCAGTGAAGGGAAGATATATTCATCAACAGAAGAGAATTGAGATTCCAGAAATAAGTCTGTTCATTATTTTTTTCAAGTTTGAGCAGAAAACTCAAGAATGGGAAAAAAATTTTTTTTTTCAACAAATAGCACTGGGAAACTGAAAATCCACGTGCAAATAATGATGTTGGATGCATATTTCACACCAAAGGCGAAAATTAACTCAAGTGGACCTAAGTGTAAAAACTAAAACTACAAATCTCAGAAGAATGCATGTGGGTAAATCTTCATAATTTTGGATTAGGAAATAATTTCTTAGATATAATAGTGAAAGTGCAAGAAATGACAGAAAACTTAGAAAAATTGGGACTTCATCAATACTGAAAATACTTGTGCTTTAGAGGACCCAGTCAAGAATGTGAAATGACAATCCACAGCATGGGGGGAAATATTTGCAAATCTTATCCTGAAAAGGAACTCGAGTTTGAAATATACATAAAGACCTCTTACAACTCAACAATTACAAAGACAAGTAATTTTTCAATTTAATTTTTCAATTAAAAAATGAGCAAAGGGGGGCACCCAAGTGGCTCAGTCAGTTAAGTGTTGGCCTTTGGCTCAGATTATGATCTCAGGGTCCTGGGATCGAGCCCAGTACTGGGCACCTCGCTCAGCAGGGAATGTACTTCTCCCTCTCTCAGCTTATGTTCTCTGTCTCTTCCTCTCAAATAAATAAATAAAATCTTTTTAAAAAGGAATGAGCAAAGGCTCGGAGTGGATATTTATCCATAGAAGATATGCTAACAGCCAATAAGCACACAAGAAAATGTTCATCCTTCATTATTAGAGAAATGCAACTCACAGTTACAGTGAGATTACAATTCACAACCACTTGGATGTCTAGAGTCCTAAAAGATAGTGACAAGGTTTATGAGGGTATGGAGAAATCAGAAACCTCATATATTGTTGGTGGATGCAGCCTCTTTGGAAAACAGTTATATAGTTCCGCTGAAAATTAAGCATTCACCACACGACCCAGTGAATCTACTCTTACGTACATACTCAAGAGAGCTGAAGACAGGTTGACACAAAAACTTGTACCCTAACATTCATGGCAGCCTTATCCTAGTTGGTAAGAGGTGAAATTGACCCCCATGCTTGCTGCATGCTACAGGTACATATGTAATATATGGTACATGCTACAGCACGAATAAACCTTGGAAACATGCCAAGTGAAAGCAATCAGGTACCAGTTAGTACTCACTTCCTTTTCTTCAATGCCTCCATCACTGGTAACCACTATTCTCTCTGTCTCTGTGGACTTGCTTATCCTGGGCATTTCATTTAAATAAAATCATATCATTCGTGGTCTTTTGTGTCCCAGTGTCCTCTTCAGCAGGCACCGGGTCTGACTCACTGTGGTGGTTGAATAAATGCTTGCTGAGCTGCTCACCTGAGAGAAATGAGGCATGTGTAGAGCCTGTAGCAAGTTTTTCATCCAGTCAGTAATAAATTAAGGATCTTTCCGTGGAGCTCTCTTAAACACGTTTTTAAGTAAATAAAAGGCAAATCTCTCACATTTTGCTTTACTTCAGGATACATATTTTCCTTTCAACATGTCCACAAGAATGCTGTAAGTATTTATTGTCTTTCTAACCGTGTTAGTTCATGACAATGTTCTTGCTCTCTATTCTCTGGGCTTTTGCTCATGGTCTTCCCTCTCTGTGTCTTCTGCATTTCCTTACTGACTCTTACTCAACCTCAGGGGAGCATTCCTTGATTCCCTCACACAAAGCTGTCTACACCTACCATCTATGAACATAAGCCATTTATTTTCCTCCATGAGATCAAACATTACTCAAAGCAGGTGTCCAGTTGCCTTCCATTTTAAAATGGCAAGTTCATAGGGGATGTGTCTGTCTCTTCACTCGCATCTTCAGCCACACACAGGCATTTTTCCCAGACTCAGTGCTCTTTAATAATAAAGCATTCTATTTATGGTTTACTTAGGGATGGATAACATTTTTTGGAACTTGGAATTTGGAAAAAAAACCTCTTCATGTTATACTTAAACATGAAAATCATCTTACTTATACTTGACTATTATAATTAAAAATATATATGTTTTGGTTTATTTGTGGAAAAATGCATCCCAGATATTATTCTGCAATTTGATGTTTATTCATTTATCCAGCATTTTATATCATTTCATTTGCCTTGTGGGCCATGTGCCAAGGAAGGACACACATTCTCTTTCTGAAACCATGGGGCTAATAATATTGGTTTTTATTTTTCAGGAGGCATTTGTTTTTTCATTATGCAGACATTTATAGAATTATCACCAAATATTTTCATTTAACTTACATGTTATTAAATTTATGACTGTATGTATCTGATATCATAAATAGATTAAAATTTCCTTGAGGGCAGAGTTTGCACGTTGTTTATCTTCACAGACTACAGAAAGTACTCAGCATAGACTCTATAAATATTTCAATATCGGGGCACCTGGGTGGCTCATTTAGTTAAGCGACTGCCTTCGGCTCAGGTCATGATGCCAGAGACCTGGGATCGAGCCCCACATCGGGCTCCCCACTCCACGGGCAGCCTGCTTCTCCCTCTCTCACTCCCCCTGCTTGTGTTCCCTCTCTGGCTGTGTTTCTCTCTGTCAAATAAATAAATAAAATCTTTCAAAAAATTTCAATATTTGATCGCCTACTTATATTTTTAAAAATATATGAAATAATATATTTACTTAAAATGATTTTCCCAAAAATAAACCAAATAAAATTACCAAATTCACTGAAGTTACTAATTCTAGCTTTTTTAATCCATGCAGTATATTTTGTTGTTATATTTAACAAGAGTATTGCTATTATTAATATATTGTTTCTTGTCACTTTACTTCAAGATGACCAGTTATTAGTAATATTTTATACTATTACCAGAATGAATGTGGATAGATTAAAATAAATTAACGTTTGCTCATAGTTGTGTATCTAGGACAAATCAGTTATGTTTACTATTGCTTCTATTTTCTGTTTATCATAATTTATAGGATTTTGTAAGATCATTACTCGTCTAAAAAATAAATGAAGTGAGATACCCTTCTGTTGAGCACTTAAAAGCTGTGTTCAAAACATAGTTGGATGGTATGTACACACAGCATGTATTGATACATGAACCCAGATGATTCTAGAACACAGACTCCTCATGGGATGCTTTATGAAGTTCTGGAAACCTGAAAAAGTGATTCAGTCAAGCATATGCTTGACATCAAATCTTCAAAGCACCATAGGTTTAAGTGAGATGAAAATTATTAGACCAACCAAGGTATTTTATGTTTATCATTTGCCTGCCTTCCAGAAAATCTACTTGCCCTGTGCCACACACTGTCTGCTCTGAGACCGTCTCTAGACTTCAACGTTGAGATAGAAAAGACATTTCTGTTGTCACCTCACCAACATCTGGTTCAAGGTCTACCTTGAATATACTTGTGGAAGTCACCCACAAGGTTTTTACACCAGAGTTGTGCGAGCATTTAGGAGGGTGATGTTCTCCCAACATGCATGGGAATAAGCACAGCTGTCTGTGAAAAGAGGCAGGAGAGAGTGCCAGCTGGTACTCTTGGAAATTTTATGCAGATCAGAAAGTAAGTAAATCTGAGATAGGACACCTTACCTTATACCCAGAGAAATATGGCAGCAAAAACCCCTTCTTCTAACCTGGTTGATGGTGGGAATTACAATAAAAGCTAAATGTGTAAACATTACATGTGACTTACATAATCAATCATTTAAGTAGTCAATAAAGTAAGTGTAGTAGTAATCATAATAGCTACCATTTGTTGAAAGCATGTTACACAAAAAAAACCCTTTACTATCTTGTTTAAAATGTACAACATTGACATCAATTAAGAATTACCAGAATTCCCAATTTCCAGATGAGAAAATAAGAGTAAGAAAGATTAAGAACTTTCTCCCAGTAGCATATGGTGAAGCAGCATAGGAGATGGAGCAAGGATTTCAAGCCGTGCCTGTGTGATTTTAAACTCCTGGTTTCCTCTCCTGGGATGGGTGATGATGGTTACTGAGCCCTATCCACCGCTGCAGGCAGCCCCCACCTGCGGAGGTGGTCTCAGTCCATGCTGGTGCCCTGAGGGAAGGCTGGGGACCAATGCACAGTCTCTCATTTCTCTGTCACCTGACTGGCTGGGATCCTCTGCTGTTAGGGAAATGGAGCGATATGGGAGATGGCATAGGGGAATAGTCAATGGGATTGATTAAATGATTATACTGAAAAATTGGATGCAATGCGATAATGATCGCTTTGAAAAAGTAAACAGAAACTTTCAAGGCAGGGGGTGTGTTTTAGTAAAATGAGAGGTGTTTAGCATGGAGAGTTTGTCAGATGTGCAGAAGGAAAATCCCTCATGGATTTAGAAATGTTTGTAGTCCTTAGGATAGGGATCAAGGCCAGGAGTATGAATAATGTATATGGAAATATCAAAGCCTAGGAAATAGGTGGTATTTTTGAGATAAAAAGTTTGAAGAATTGCAGAAAATGATTACATAAGAGATGAAAGTAGGAAGATGAGTCAGAAAAGAAGGAAATAGAAAGTGGGAGTTGAAACTAATCCTAAGTGATTTTCAAAAAGGAAGTCACTTGCTTTGCTTGCTGGGAGGTCCCACACAAGAAAACCTTGCTGTAAGATGGTGCCAGGGGCCAGAAAGGACAGCAGGGTTGGTAAGGATGGTAGCACCCAGCATTTGCACGCCTACCATGAACTCTATTCAGTGCTGGACACACGACTTCCCAGTTAATTTCTTACTCTGACTTTGTGAAAAGATGGTAATAGCTGTATTTCACATGCCGTGAAAGAGTTGGAGAGAGACAATCATCATGAACCCAGTATCTGTAGAGTTCACCTGAAGACAGTCCAATCCCTCCAAGCCCTCCCAGTGATTATGAATTACATGTGGGGCACAGATTAATGATTTGACTTAGCGACACACCTTCAACTTACCGCAATAAGAGATAGAGATTGGCTAAAAATTACTAGTAGCTTATATTTTTGAGTAGTTACTTTGTACATTATCTGCTAAACTTTAAAAAGATTAAGTTACTTACTTACAGTAACCGAATGATGAGAGTCTAATTATTACCCTACTAGTACATGGATGGAATCTGAGGGTGAATCGCTAAGACTGTTGCCCATCTGACATACCTCATACATGGCAGAAATGATTTTGACTGCAGGAGGTCATGTTTCTTGGAAGAGACACATGACAGTCTAGAGATGTTTTCCATAAAGGCAGAGTAGAGAGAGGGGAGCTGATGGCAATCCCGTGACTAATACTGATGATAATAAATAGAAGATAAGAAAAGGGGAATGAATCTTAGTGAAGAAATAGAAACACAGATAAATTTTGTGGCCCTTATCCTAAATTTCAGATGCATTTCCAATAGACCAAAAGTTTGGTGTAAGGAATTTTTTTGTGGAATAAAAGATAGAGGGAAGCTCAAGATCTGGTCAAATGCCTGTAGGTAGGACCAGCATCTGTGCACAGGAAAGCCTGAAAAGAAGTAAACATGGAGGAGCAGGTCCATGCTACCAAGAGGGTCAGGGAAGCTAATGGGAGAGCTCACGGGGTTCTGAGGAGGCCCAGGTGAGGAGGCTGTCCTAGAAAGGAAGGAATTTACTGTTGGCCCTAGAATGGGAGGGAAGCAAGCAAGTAAGAAAATATGAAGGGACGTTTAAAGGCAGCTGAGATAATGAGAATGTGCTCAGGCTGGAGGTGAGAGGGTCTGGGGCAGACAATGAGCTAACGCAAGGAAGAGTGAACACAAAATAAACAGAAGGATTGCCACATAGCAGAGAGAGCAGAAACATCAGGAATAGAGATCGTGAGGGTAGTCCTGGAGAAGGGGCAAGCAAGTCAAGGACTCCAGAGTGCAGAAAGATGGAAGTGTCCACAGTGGTGGCCACAGCACTGGGGCAGGGCTGGGAGCACACGTGGGCACCAACTGCTATACTCCCAAAGCATCCTGTTTCCCCCTAAGGACTTTGTGGACAAAGTCCTTAGTGTTACTTACTGAAGAGCTTTTCCTGATAGGCTATAATCTTCATAGGGCAGGAACTGGGACTCTCCTGTTAACTGTTGCATTTCCAGCACACAGCGCAACACCTGGACTAGAATACATACTCTTGGGATATGGGTTTTCTCCCCCCTTTTCCCATCAGCCCAGAAACAGACTTCTAATGTTATAATGGAGAAGGACCAACAGACAAAGGTGCTTTATAAGCCTTACAATGTCTTCACAATGAGATGCTCCCACTGGAAAGTTTCAATTGTTAGAATTTGCCTGGGAGAAATACCTTAGTTCAGTGGTTCTCATGCACATCATCCAGGGAATTTGTTAAAATATCCATTTTGATTTAGTTCCAGGATAAGATCCAAGGATCTGCATTGTTTATAAGCTACCAAATGCTGCTTGCTTATGTTTAATGCACAGAGTATCAAAGAGTTTCTAGATTCTCCAGTGAAACCAAGTCCTTGCTAGCTCTGATCCTACTGCCTGTAGGTCTTCCACATGTATGCTTGTCTGGTTCTTGTGGCTCCTCTCTTAATGGCTTTTGACTTGCCTATGGATCTCACTCCAAAATTTCTTGTAGATTCTGAATCGGGCCTACCCACCTGACTTCAGTGGCACCTTTGTCCTCATCTTTCTGACTAATCATGTGTTTCTTGAACTGTAATTCTGCTTTGATTCCCTATTTCCAGGTTAACCTAGCCTTGCTCATGGCATACATTTATCAAGGATGCGGAGCATTCAGGAGGACATATGCTCGAAGTACATGAAGAAAGACAAACAATTCAACAAAACACATCATGTGGCAGCACCAGAGATGGATTCCAACATCTGGCAGACCTGAACAATGGAGCGGACAGGCAGAAAGAAGTCAAGGGTCTGTGGCCAGATCACAGAGGGAACAAGGGGGAACATAAACACAAGTTTCTGGTGTCAAGAAGGCAATAAATTAAAATGAGGAGACCAGACCTTCTGAGTCCGAGCAGTCCGAGCAGGTAAAGTCACATAGTCTGAGGTGGTCCCAATACCTTGGATTTGATCTTAACACATAAGTCATAAGTGAGCCTTAACCCTGTCCTCAGTTCTCATTCCTATAATCGTGGTATGTAAAAATCACTACCAGAGGATCTCCAGCTGCAATTCTGATATACTGATCAGTGAAGGGAGACCATTTATTGAACAATAAAGTTGAACTTTCACCCTGTTCCAGGTCCTAGGAGTATTTACGGAAAAGAGAAAAGCCATGGTCTTTGCCTTAAAGAAGTTACCAAAGAAGGACTCAGACATGCACACAAACTTTTGTCAGAGATATATCCATGAGGCTGAGAGAAGAGGAAGAGGCTTTTTTGCCCTGGAGGGTCAGAGAACCCCCCCGGAACAGTCGTCACTTTTGTGAATCTTGAAAAAAGATTCTTAAGATAGAAAAGATTCGAGCTTAGGAAGAAGTATGACCCCAAACATACTGGTTTGAGGGAGCATGATGCAATCAGCAGGTTAGATTCATTTAGCAATGCAGCAATTAGCCGGAAGTATCATGAAATGAGATTAAGAATGTAAAGGGGAAGAGATGACCAAAGTCTTCCCCATGGTGAGAAATAATAGATTTTTGTTCTGTGTGAAGAACTTTCATTCTAAGGAAGTAGTAACTAAGGATTTTCCCTGCCCACCTGTTAGGCTAACACTGATGGTTTCTTTTTATCATACAATACACATCTTGGGATTGTGGTCTGACTTCTGATGGGAGAACAGGTGAGAAAGGTCCAAAGCAGGTCCAGGGCAGGATGGACGGGAAGCCTTCCTCTGTGGCTGTGAGAATGCAGGGCATAGCTAAAAGGAGAGGTGAAAAGAACTAGAAGCTTGTCCTCAAGGGACGAGACAACTCAATGCAAGCCTAATTCTTCGGATACTGCACGCAGCTAACACAGAACATGGTAGGTTTCTGGAGAACTCCATAAAACAAAACCAGAATTAAATTTTGGAATGTGTATGAAGGAAAATGTGGGTGGGAAGATTTTTATTACTAATTAGAGCTCACTACAATAAAACAGATAGTGAAGTAGTGAGTTTCCTATCGCTGAAGATACAGTTTCCACAACTGGGGTGACTGAGGAACATGGATTCCTATGCTCTTGCTAGCACACGATGTAGCTCAGTAAGTACTGAGCAATTGATTGCTAATTGCTAAAAATATCATTCATTCTGATTTGATCTATCCAGGATTGAGTTATTCTGTGTAATACATTTATACCACATTACACACCTCAAAAATGATTGAAACGCTAGCCATTGAGGGCACAGAATGAAAAGTATGAAAGGGTGAGTTCCCTATATTTTGGGTCAGAGGGTACCTCTGAAGACCTGTCTCTTGTTATCAGAACATGTCGGCCTTTACTTCACAGATTAACTATATTCAAGGATTTTTATTTGTTTCCTACTGTAGCCATGACAAATCACCACATACTTGATGCCCTAAGTTCTTCTGTGGTTCTCAAATCCAAAGTCCGAGATCAGTTTTGCTAGTCCAAGGACAGGTGCTAGCAGCGGGGCCCCCTGCAGAGGCTCAGGTTGGGGGGGGGCGAAGAGGGGGGACCCAGCACTTCATTGCATCTCCCACTCTCAGAGCTGTAGTTTTCCACTAAGCGCCCTTCCTCCCTCTTCAAAGGCAGCAGAGTCCCATCTCAAATCTCCAGGCTTCTCAATCCTCGTGTTGCCTTCTGTACTTCATAGTGGAATCCCCCACTGCCGCCTCCTACCAGGACACGTGCAATCATAGGTACGCAAAAACAAGTTAGTAGCTATAAATATACTATTACCTAACAACATTGAAAAGCTCATCTTTTGCCCATAAAAGACTGTTTGAAAAAATGGCATTTGTCTTTTAATGGCATCCAGTCTGAGAACTTGATCTCCAATGCCTGTGAAGGAATGTTACACAGAACTGCTCGATCCTGACCACTTTGGTTGCAACCAGAATTACCAGTGCATGGTCTATTTGCCAGCTGTGTCTGGAGAAATTTCCTTAGGCATCACAGCAGTAACCTAATTATGCCAAGCATGAAGATTGTGCAGCCAAGAACTGTTTTCTTGTACTGCATTTTTAAAGTCTCCATAATCAGCGATTGACGATTAACCAACTGCCAAGAGAGCTTCAGTTCATGGGGCCCTCTCCCCACCCCCACCTGCACTTTGCCATCTAGAATCATGAAACACAGACATTTCTGTATTTATGAGTTGTATAAAAGTATTCCTCAAGCCTGGCTAAGCATTTGAATCACCTGAGAAGTGTTTTTATGGATAGCTCTCCAAGTGTCACCTTAGCCCTGGCATCAGCAGTAGGCTGGGGCATTTTTATTTCTTAAATGACCCCCTGTGACTCTCATTTACCAGACTCGTGGACTGGCTTTTCATCTTGGCCTGCTCAGAAAAACAGCCCTTTCCTGGACTTCCAACCATCCTATAAATAGTCTTAACATTATTCTGGAAATTACAGGTTGGTTTGTTTTTGGTTTTTTTTTGGTTTTTTTGTTTGTTTGTTTTGTTTTGTTTTTTACAAGCACCTCATAGAATTTCTAGCTCATTTTGAGACATTTAAGTTTTTTGCAATTTTAGTTCTGTCAACAATTCCACATGCTCAGATTTTGAAAGTCTAGCTCATTGTTATTCTCTGAGTCCTGAGAATTCCTCCAAGTGCTGTTCACCCCCATAAAGAACTTTTTACTATGTCCCAAACTGTAGATGACTACACCTATCTCTCTTGGCCCCATAAAAGGATTTCCTTAGCTTTTTCACCTCACATTTATAGCCTGCATTTCAACTCTACCTCTTAGTAATCTTTGAATTGTATTCAGTGTGTTTTTATTAGATTTACCTTGTTCTTTCATAGGAGAAAAATAATGGATGTAAAAGGACAGAAGTAGAGTTGCAAAGTCCCATCTTCTGATCTTGAGGAGTTATGTTCATTCTTTAACATGGCTAAGCCCCAGAGAAGTTAAGTTGTGCATGGTATGGGTGCCATAAATTGTCATTTCTCTACCTATAAAACTATTGTCATGTATCCCATTGGTATCCAGTTATCTAAATGGACTCTCTACATCTTCTATGTGTTTAAACATTGGAGTTCCTTTAATCCCAGCCAATCTGCTGTCAGTGCAAAGTTTCCTGACACCAAAGACGGTATCTGAGGTCCAGCTCTGTCTGGGTTCAGCTGCAGAATCATCCCTTTCATGATGGGTACAAATACCACTGCTCATCTTGACATTCATCTCAGCCGGCACTGGAGTCAGCTGCTTCCTGCCCTGCTCCAGTCTGCCCAAGCTCAATTCTACGTGATTCATACCATCAATTTCTTGAAGGGAGGCTATTGTGTTTATTCAGAAACCATTCTGCCATAAGCTCATGATAGAGCATTTTCTTAACCTAAATGCTTAGGAGTTTTATATCCATCTCATTTTATGTTATGAAATTAAGATGAGAAAGGGAAAAAAGCATGCTCTATTAGGTATGCTCTATTTCGGAGGTATTGCCTCAGTCCAAGCAATGATGGAAATCAAAAGTTGTAGGGTGTTAGCACAGCGAGGGGTGAGGCCTGCTGCTCACATACACAGAATGGGGAAGGGCCAGAGGCCCACGGTGTGCTCTCATTCTGTCAACATCCAAAATACCCTACTCAGGTTTAGTTGTTGCTAATTAACGAATCACTACACTCTTCTCACTGTCTCTGACACTCAGTGAACCCAAGCATCCTTCCACCCCAGTGTTGCTGCATGAATCACCACCATCATCTCATTCTGCAATGCTGTTGGGTCTCACCCTCATTTCCATGTTCTTGTAAATGTCCAGGAAAGTAGAAAATATCATTTTCATTCTAATGGCTATTTCAAACTCTTAATGCTGGAGGAAATATGCAACACCCCACCTCAAGGGTCCCCAAGGCCCACGAGGCCCTGGATGTGGGGTAATAAAGCCACAACATCCACAGAGGCATTGCCTGCAGGGTACACCCTCAGGAGAGCTATGGTGACATGACAGCAACCAAGCTTGCCTTCTGGAAGCTGACAGTCTAGTCAGAGGCTGAATTAAGTTCATCCCCACATGACTAGATCCATGCGGTTTAGAATCTTCCCCACTAAAACAATCCTATGGTTTCATGACCAGATCTAGAATCTTAGGACCAGAATGGATACCCAAAATCATGGTTTGAGAACCCAGGTAAAGTGATTTCCAAAAGCCACAAATAGAGCTCACAGAAGAAGCAGGTCTTGGGAGCTGACCTGTCCAATCCGTTAGGGGTGGGATGGGGGATGGGTGGGAGGGGCAGCACCACACACTGTTAAGGATGCAGACCTTTGGCCAAACATGAGTCCAAATTCTAGTTCTGCTACTTAATGCTTGGTCTTGACAATTTGCTGAATTCTATACAACTTCAATCTGTCACTTCTAAAACAAGGTAATGATACAACCACCAGATTAGAAAGAAATAAAGATTTAAGTGAGATGGTAAATGCAGGACAGAACACTTAGCTAGGTGCTGGGCATATCATTGACATTAAATAGACATTCACCACCACGATGGCCTAGCAGGAACTTCCTGACTTCCAAGTCCAACCCTTTGTACTTAACAATAGATACCTTCTGTGGGCATGAGCATTTCCATGCAACAATGGTAGGTATATACAAGAAGGGACTGCAATTTCCCTACTTAGACTCCACCACATTTTAGGCACTCAACTGACTTTATTACTTAATGTTCTTTGCTTCAAACATTGTATCTCAGGTCCACCCAAATATTATAGCCAATTTTGCCAATAACTCTGCTTCTCAAAGGTTAAACAAAAACTTCAGTTAAACAAAATTAAAGAATAGTATGTATAGATATTTTCAATATTGATCCAGATAACTGTTTTCCTTTACTCAATATTTCATGATCTGATTATGTTTAGATACTTTTATTCATGGACTTCAGGATCTACTAATTACATACCTGACCAAGATTATTGACTTTCTTATGTGAAATTGAATATCAATAATGGGAATTCTAGCAAACGAGTTCTCTTTGAATTTCTTAACAGTTAATACCAGACTGTGGGGAGTCCGAACTAGTTCCTCTGCTTCATGGGAATGGTTCTGTATGAGAGTCAAAAGTAAGAATGGATTTCATCAAAAGAAGGAAGACAGTGAGAAGAGTTTTCATGAAATAATATTATTTTAGAAAGCTGCCATGGTCCACAGTTCTCCAAGAGAACCTACCCCCCCAACTCTTTTTAGGGAAATTGCCATGAGTTTGGGGAAAAACTGTTCACAGATCAAAGATGAGTGTTACTTTTCATTCTTTACGAGTTGGCTGAACTTTGAGAGAGCTATTGCAGCACATTTCTTTAATGAAAGAAGAGGTGATAAATTAATGGTGTTGAGAATTGCATGTAAATAACCAAGGCTAACTCTAAGTTAGAAAGATGACTTTTCCAAAACTAGAATGAAAAACTGTAATAATCTGCAACTAACCAGTATGCATATACATACACAAATAAATACACATTTCTTCAATTATCTGGACATTTATGGATGACATTATTTTAGTTTACAGAAGTTTTCAAATAACTAGTTCTATTTTTCATTTCATCCACAATAATCTTGCTTGAAAAATATAGAACTTTGCTAAACAGATTGAGTAAAATATATTGATAATGATCTTGAAAGAATGACTCAAGAACTGTGTTTTTGTTCTAGACACCAGTAACAAATAATAAAAATGCATGGAATTTTCCACCATTTATCAGTAGATTTTTTGGAAAAAATCCACTGTATTATTGCTAATAATAAACTTGAGTTTCCCATCTGTTTTTATTATTTACCCTCAATAAAAAACAACAACCACTACTACTTCCATCTCTTCCTCTGCCAAGCTGACCCAGTTGAAATGGAAAAAACTTTCTCTTTTCTCCTGCAAAATAAATAGTCGTCCGTATTATATAATGCAACCTAGAATCCAAAGTAGAAAGTATTATGTATGTGTCAAGGTCTTGAAAGCAAAGACATTGTAGCATGACATAGCCCCAATCATAATAGCACATAAAGCTGATGTATAAACACTATCATATTTTAAGAGAGAAACATATCAAGGCATTTGTGTATTACATATTCTGCACCTAAAAATGAAAGTTGTGTGATTGTTTTCATTAACCTTTCATTCTTCTATAAGGGCAAAATCGATAATAAATTTATTCAGCCAACTGAAAGGCAATTTCAAGCAGTTTCAGCTGAGATTTCATTTCCATGGCTTCTTTCTTTTCTTTTTTTTGGGAGGGAGGGGGCTTGCCTCCCATGAATTCTAATAAAAATACGATTTGCCCAAATATAAAACCAGAAACTGTAGTAACTTTCAAAGACATTGAAAGAATTTCCCTTTACAGCTTGATAATTACCTGTCTAAGACTACTGACTCCTTTAGATTATAGGGCTGTGTTTAGGGCAGGTTACTGAAATGTCCTAAATCTAGAAATGTGTGGGCTTCTGTTTTTAAACACTCTATAGTATTGACCTGAGTGTTATAACTATTTTCAGTCTGATTTTATACCTATTAGAAGCCACTGACATAGAAGCAATTTTCATCCTCTTGGTTTACTGGTTTTATTACTGGCCTTGTCAAAAGTTATGGAGTTAGATCATTCTGTCAATTATCAGCCTGTCAGTAATAGTCCAGGTGAGGTTTTTATGAAGAAGTCAGAGTTCTTTTTATAAAGAACAACATATTTCCTGCTGGCATTTCTACCTTTAAACACAATTTTGTTATGTCCTTTGTCTATTTTCCAAGTAGGAAATCCAAAGTCAATGTGCTCAAGCTCTTCCATACCAAAAGGTCGTCTTTCTTGACATAAATATTTTTTAATGTTTTAAAAATATTTTTATTTATTTATTTGACAGAGAGAAACACAGCTAGAGAGAGAACACAAGCAGGGAGAGGGAGAGAGGAAGAGGCAGACTTCCAAACAAGCAGGGAGCCTGATGTGTAGCTCGATCTTGGGACTCCAGGATCATGACCTGAGCTGGAGGCAGATGCTTAATGACTAAGCCACCCAGGTGGCCCCTCAATATAAATATTTTTAAACAAAAAAATGCATTTCAAGGCAGTCCAAACATCAAGAGAAGTTGGACAGATTTTAAAATGAGAAATACCATTTTCCAGCCTGTCCTTCTGTCTCTATAGCCTGTTCTCAGAGGTCAGTGCTGGCAACTATGCATATTCTCTTTCCCCTTGTTACTTTTCATGCACTAAATAATGTGCTTATTCTTTTCTTTCTTTCAACAATCTCAGATACTCCTGTTATGGAATATGAAGATTCTGCTCCTTATATTCACTTTACCTCCTTCTTCCTAACCTCAAGTTTGAGAGATATTGATATTTTTAGTTCTATTGGTAACGTTGGTAATTGGAATAATAAACCTAAAATTTGATCTATTTTGCTAAAAACCATAAGCATCATGTCTCTGATATGTTATAGTCAGGTCACAGGATCTCTGCTCTTTCCTCATTGCTGCTTCCCACTCTGACTTCCTCATTTGTCAACTATACCCATCTTGTTATATTATCGGGAATGATACACAGATTTTTTTTTTCCATAAACTTGACTGTGTGTAATAGCTTTAGGCCGATTGATTCTAAAAGTTGAAAACCAACAAAAAGGAAGCATATTAACATGACTATATAAATACCCATCATTGAGGAAGAAAATGGTGCTGGACTGTGCTTCCTTTTCTCAGAGGCTAATGTCATGAACTCAAGGACAACTGAAAAAAAAGATTCCTGGGGCGCCTGGGTGGCTCAGTTGTTAAGTGTCTGCCTTCGGTTCAGGTCATGATCCCAGGGTTTCATGATCCATGTGGGATGGAGTCCCACATCGGGCTCCCAGCTCAGCTGGAAGCCTGCTTCTCCCTCTCTCACTCCCCATGCTTGTGTTCCCTCCCTGGCTGTGTTTCTGTTTGTCAAAGAAGGAAGGAAGGAAGGAAGGAAGGAAGGAAGGAAGGAAGGAAGGAAGGAAGGAAGGAAGGAAGGAAGGAAGGAAGGAAGGATGAATTCCCATTGTTAAAATGTCTATGCTGCCCAAAACAATCTGCAAATTCAACCCTATCAAAATACCACCAACATTTTTGTCAGAGTGGGAACAAATAATCCTAATTTTGCATGGAATCAGAAAAGACCCCAAATAATCAGGGAAATGTTGAAAAAGAAAACCAAAGCTGAGAGCATCATGATGCCTTACTTCAAGCTATATTACAAAGCTATGATGTAATATAGCTAAGACAGCAGGGTATTGGCACAAAAACAGACACAGATCAATGAAACAGAATAGAGAGTCCTCAACTCTATGGTCAACTAATCTTTGACAAAGGAAGAAAGAATATCCAATCAAAAAATGACAGTCTCTTCAACAAATGGTGTTGGGAAAATTGGACAGTCACATGTAGAAGAATGAAACTGGACCATTCTCCTACAGCATACACAAAGATAAACTCAAAGTAGATGAAAGACCTAAATGTGAGACAGGAATCCATCAAAATTCTAGAGGAAAACATAGGCAGTAACTTCTTCAACTTTGGCTGCAGTAACTTCTTGCAAGACACATCTCTAAAAGGAAGGGGAGCAAAAGCAAAAATGAACTACTGGGACTTCATCAAGATAAAAAGCTTCTGCACATCAAAGGATACAGGCAACAAAATTAAAAGGAAATCTATGGAATGAGAGAAGATTTTTGCAAATGACATTACAGATAAAGGGCTGGCTTCCAAGATTTATAAAGAACTTATCATACTCAACATCCCAAAAACAAAGAATCCAGTCAACAAATGGGCAGAAGACATGAACAGACACTTCTCCAAAGAAGACATCCAAATGGCCAATAGACACATGAAAAGATGTTTACATCACTTGCCATCAGGGAAATACAATTCAAAATCACAGTGAGATACCACCTTATGTCAGTCAGAATGACTAAAATTAACAAGTCAGGAAATGACAGATGTTGGCAAGGATGCAGAGAAAGGGGGAACCCTCATACTGGTGGTGGGAATGCAAACCCTCTTATACTGTTGGTGGTATACCACTCTGGAAAACAGTATGGAGGTTTCTCAAGACATCATAGAGCTACCCTATGATCCAACAATTGCACTACTGGGTACTTACCTCAAAGATATAGATGTAGTGAAAAGAAGGGGCACCTGCACTGCAATGTTAATAGCAGTATTGTCCACAATAGCCAAAGTGCAGGAGTGGAGGTGTCCTTCAACAGATGAAGGGATCAAGATGTGGTTCAATAATGGAATATTGTTCAGTCATCAGAAAGGATGAATATCTACCATTTGCAATGACATAGATGGAACTGGAGGGCATTATGCTAAGTGAAATACGTCAAGCAGAGAAAAACAATTATCATATGGTTTCACTGATATATGGAACATGAGGATTAGCCCAGAGAACCAGAGGGAACGGAAGGGAAAACTGAATGGGAAGAAATCAGAGAGAGAGACAAACTGTGAGAGGCTTTGGACTCTGGGAAACAATCTAAGGGTTACAGAAGGGGTTGGGGTGGGAGGATGAAGTAACCGGGTGGTGGGTATTAAGGAGGGCACATGATGTGATGAGCACTGGATGTTATATGCAACTAATGAATCAGTGACCACTACATCAAAAACTAATGATGTACTATATATTGGCTAATTGAATTTAAATTTAAAAATAAAGAAAAAAGAAAAAAATGAAAGAAAGGTTTCCTTGTCTTAAAAGCAAAGAGTCCACTAGTTGATGAAATTCATGCCATGTTTATTTTTGTTTTCATTGACATCACTACTTCCTTTATATTTCTACGTGGCTTTTGAAGGGCCTTACTTTTTCCTTGACAAAAAACGATGATTTGTTATCATATCCTCAAAGTTATCCTGCTTTTAACCATTTATTTGCTACAGAACTCCCTTTTGTCTCTCCACTGTTGATCCTCCAGAGCCTGTCTGCAGTCTTGTTATCTGCACAGCTGTCTTCTCAGCTACCTTTGCTCTGCTCCAGGTGAGGATGACCAGCTTCTCTCTTTTCTTTCCCCAGGAGCTTCCCTGGAGCATGTTCTCAAGTTACTCCTCAGAAAGTGTGTCTGGAGGATCAATTTTATGATTCCTTATATGTCCTTAATTTTATCTTTACACTTGATTAGTAATTGGTCTGTATATATAAATTTAGGCTTAACACTAAGTTTTCATCAATTAAATATTGAAGATATTACTCTTCAGGGCATTCCCAAACATCATATGTGGGTAATAGGATAATTATACTCCTTTTGAGTATAATTTTCTTTCTGATTTTAAGGTTTTCTTCATTTCTGTTTTAACTTTTAGCATTTGAACATTTCATCATAGTGGGTACATATGTGAATTTTATATAGTCTAGATCTAAAACTGTATGACTTTCTCTAGGTTTTGTGAACATCCTTGTTTATTTTTCTGGCCTTTCCTATCTCTCTTTTCTCCTTTCTTTCTGGAAATACTATTAGTATAGTTTTAAACTTTTGAAGATTGTTCATATTTTCAAGTACTTATTACTTTGATCTGTGTTCAGGGAAATTCCTTAGTGTTTAGCTTTTAACCCACCTCTTAATTTAAAAAAAATGAAATACATTTTATTTTTCATAACTCTTTTGTGTTATATTTTTATGGCTTATTATTCTTTATTATATATACAATACTTTCTCAAATTCCTCTAAGGATTTTTTGTTTTATTTTGTTTAACTTCTCATATACCTTAAATTGTGCCTTCTCCAGAGTAGTTTGTTTATTTAACTTTCTTTTTTATGTCACTGGGTGTCTTTTTACCTGAGTGTATTAAATTGCTTTCATGTTCCAGAAGGTAGGTTTGCCCAGCGAGTTTGAGTGTGGTTCCTTCACGGTGGTGTACACAGTTCCTTTTCTCTTTCCCCTGAATGGAAATTCCAAGTGGCTCCTCTGCTCCTGTCTGATGGTCTTGTCACAGAGAAGGAGTACTTTATGATAGGGCAGGAAGCCTGCTGGAAGGACAGAACCCCCACCCGCATCCTGCTGACACCACACTGAAAGTCCTCAGTGACAGCAACATCCAGGGTTCTGTAGGTCTCCCAAGGCAGTTGCCTTCACTTCCTTATGGAATGTTTTATTTTGAGGTAAATGCCAGTGAGCATGCAGACAGGGCGAACAGGGATAAATGGCTGTCCAGCACCGCTGTTCCAGAGGCAGACCTTCAACCATCCAACCCATCTACTCCTGCCCTTGAGAACAGTGGACTCCAGTCTTGGATTGATTATCTGTGGCTTTCTCTGAAAAGATGGTCTCCCATGAGACATTCCACTTAAACCTTAACCTCATATGCTTATTTTCCAATGTAAACCAAAACATGAAAGCATTTCATTAGCTATGGCAGACCCATTTTCCTGGGCAAATGAGATATACTGTCCCGACTGCAATCATGGTAAGGTTACTCTTACATATACAGATAGCCAATAAACCTCATGGTTGAGCAATTGCAAACTGAATTGATCGTAATTGTTTACTTATTTCCATAAACATTCAATAAATATTAATGCCAGACACTATTGTATGTCAGGTATTGTTCCAAGTATTAAAGTTAGAGCAGGGAATAAAACAGACAATAATTAAAATGTGCTCTAGTACTTTAATTCAGATGACTTAG
>PITA01015129.1:0-51183 GCA_004023965.1 Spilogale gracilis | reverse complement strand
TCTAGGGAGGGAAACGAAACAACAGAGACTTTGAACACAGAAACAAACTGAGGGACTTGGAGGGAGGGGGGTGGAGGGATGGGAGAGACTGGTGGTGGGTACTGGGGACACCTAAAGCGGGGAGCACTGGGTGTGGGGAATGGGGAATGAATCTTGAAACACTGGAAAAAAAAATTTAGTAACAATAAAAAAAAAAAAATTAAAAAAAAAAATTTATAAAAAAAAAAAAAAAAAAAAAAAAAAAGAAAACGCATTTCTGTATCTATATACAGAAGGATTAAAATTATAAAGGTTTTAGAAATATGGTTTCAAATACAGTGTATTGATTAATATTCATTTTATATGCTAATAATTCTAGTGACATTAAGAAAAGGTTAAAGTGTGTTCATTACATATTAATAAAATAGAAAGTCTAATGCATACCTAATGATTTCTATACATAATGCCATCAGCAACAACAAAAAGGAGGAAAGAAAAGAAACAGAAAGAAAATATTCATCCTTCATGAAATGAAGGTTTGTGTTTTTTGTTTGTTTGTTTTTTGTTGTTTTTTTTTTTTGTTTTATGCTACAGTCACTTATGAAGAATGCATCATTCTTGAAGGCCAGTGACTAGATGAAGAATTCGTCTAGTGAATTCATCTAGCGAAGACCCACTTGTGAAAACTGGTTCCCAAGTCACTGGCCTCTCTGTATGGTAATATGTAGAAAGGGCCCAAATGAGTGGGACAATGACAGTGGGATTAATAGAAAAAGGAAGTCAATTTTTAGAAGAGGTTAAGGAAAATTGATTTTGTAGGCTATTAAGTTAACAAGGCAATTTCAGTTTTTCTGTAATCAGTTAAAATCGTCGGACTGTAAAATTTCAAGACTTCTTTTCTCCCAAAATAACTCTTTAAAGATATCCTCTGCTGCCTTGGGAGTGTAGAGAAAGCAGAGACTACCCCGGCCAAGGCTGTGTGCCTGCTTGCAGGGGCCCTTGGAATCACCTGGCCATACGTTGCCTTATACTTTTGCTTGATTTGTTGCCTCTCATCAGATGTCCTGCTTGATAACATTTCAATGATGGCTGCTTCATCAGTTCCTAAAGGGCAGGAGAAAGACACAAGGCCAAAAGTGAGTAAGAAAAAAGATGGAGGTTGATTTTAGTCAATTCTCAGGAATCTAGGGCCATGGTCAAAGGTTTTGGTAGAACCTAGATGGACCTTTTCACTTTAACGTCTTGTGGAGAAATGCATTCTTCTCTCTCACTTGACAAATATCCATGGAGGCCTCACACTGCATGAAGCACAGTGCTGGGTACTGTAGGAGAAAGAGGAATGAGCATGGTCTTAATTTAAGTTCAAGAGAAATTAAAACAAATGTCCATACAAAATTTCCATACGAATGTTCATTGCTGCATCATTCATGATGGCTAAAAGGGTGGAAACAACCTGAATACGCATCAGTAGACCAATGGATGAACAAATGTGGTAGACCGAAACAACAGAGTATTATTTGGCCAGAAAAAGGAATGAAGTACCGGTACGTGCTACAATTTGAGCCTTGAAACATACTAAATGAAAGAAGGCAGTCATAGAAGACCACATATTATGTTATTCCACTCCCATGAGAGTGCAGAATGAGGAAATCTATAGAGACAGAAAGTAATATGTGGGATGGGGTGGGTAGGGAGGTAATAACTAAACAGGAGGAAGTTTCTTTTCCAGGTGATGAAAGTGTTCAAAATTGACTGTGGTGATGCTTTCATGTATCTACAAATATATTAAAAACCACTGAATTGTACACTTTAAGTGGGTCAATTGTATGATATGTGAATTTATACCTCAATAAAACTGAACAATCTAAAAAAAAAAAAGTTTTTTCTGTTCCTTGGCCTCCAGGTACTTAAAACTGAGTGGAAGAGGTTAAAATATAGGCCCAAGTTGCTACAGTATCAAGTCACCTGTAACCAAGTCCACCTATAGCCTTGTCAATCTCAAGAGAGAAGTCCTAATGGGGACCATGATGGGAAACTGCCTCTTTAAACTTCTGATTATTACATCTTTAAGTTACACTTTTTCTAAGAAGTTTTTTTTCCTGATGCTCAAAGTAATACATACTCATTGTGGGCAATTTATTTCTTTTTTCTTTTTTCTTTTTTTTATTGTTACATAAATTAAAAAATTTTTTCCCAGTGTTCCAAGATTCATTCCCCATTCCGTTGTGGGCAATTTAATCAGTACCCAAAACTATAATGAATAAGAAAGAGAAGAGAATATTCTTTTTAGAATATCCTTTAGAATATCCATGGAGACAGGGTTGGAAAAATGATCAAGGTATTGACAGTGTGGGAATGAGGAAATAGCAAACCTTGAATTAGATTCTTCAGCCTGGATTCAAATAATGCTTCCTCCTTTATTGACTATATGCTATATATACGTGTGTACACACACACACACACACACACACACACACACACACACGCACACCATTGACCCTTGAATAATACAGGGGTTAGGAGTACCAATTCCCCTTGCAGTAGAAAATTCATGTATAACTTGTGAGTCTCCAAAAACATAAGAATTTAAGTAACAGTCTACTGCTGACAGAAGACGGATAACATAATCAACATATTTTTGTATGTTTTGTGTATCATATATTCTTACAATAAACTAGAGAAAAGTGTCACTGTGAAAATCACAGAGAAGAGAAAATACATTTATAGCCCCATAAAAAAATCTGCATATAAGTGGACGCATTCAGTTCCAACATGTGTTGCTCAAGGGTCAACCATATATAAAGATCTTGCTAAGACATTAAATGCATGATTTTGTTGACGTTTTGTAAATGACAGGGGCTGAATGAGTTGATTAAGAGAAAAATGTTACGTTGCTATTACTCAGATTGACCAAAATCATGGGAGGTGGTAGCTGAATGATTAAGGTTTGAAAGCCTGTTACAGAATGTTGACTCTGGCCACAAAGAAGCCATGAGAGTGCCATGTGGGGATGGAGGAGAGGAGAGATGCTTCTATAAATCCAGGAACAGCTGAGGCCACCAGAAGCAGGGCAGAAGCCTGGCACAGGTCCTTCCTAATGCCTTCAGTTCAGAGTATGACCTGCCATCTCCTTGACCTCAGGCTCTGCCTTCCAGGACTGGGACACAGTAGGTCTCTGCTGTTTGAAGCCACATGGCAGCTCTAGGAAACTCATACACCCACCCAGTATCTCAAGACTTCAAGAAAGGAGCCCCAAACCCTCTCTTCACAGCCAGAGTCTGCAGAGTCCTGCATTGGCCCATTCCTACTCCTACTTCCGATGGCCACTCCCTGTGATTAGCACAGGCTCGGTCACTTTTAAAGGGACCTGAATTAGTAGAACTTGTGTGATAGCCTCTACCCAGCTCAGCCATCGGGATCTGCAAGGAATAAGTGGTAGATGCATCTGGTGTGCTTTGGTGGATGAACTGGGGGGAAGAGAAATCTGGGCGATAGGTGTGGGGAAGGTGTGGAAGTGAGGGCATCAGTGTAGCGAGGGGGAAGGGACTAAAAAGACTCTCCTTCTGTTTTTGCTGGCAGAGGCTGAGGTGTTCTACTTGTGTCTTGACTTTGGCACCAGTTCTCACAGCAGTACTTGGGGAGACGGGGATAGGAGAGCCCTGTGCCGGCGGCCCTGGCAAGCCATTAGCTTTGTGTCCTCAGACTGTTCACGTGGTCTCAAGTTCCACCTGAGCAATTCTGGGAAGACCTAGCTGTTCGATTCCAGCTGGAGAAACAGAAAATTTTAGGATGAGCTCACCTGCAAGAGAAGTGGTGATTAATCACTGCCTAGATCTGGGTCACTTCGAGCGCTGTTGTCTATGTCGTTCCTCCGAATTTCTTCCTGCAGCTTCACCTTTGTCATGGGTGTCCGATTACTTCCTCTGGAACTGTTTTTTTTCTTTTTTTTAAACTTCTGAGTGCCAGAAATCTTACTTTGGAAGGGACTTCTTTTTCTCATAAAACTCTCCTGGATCAGCCCCTTTCTTTCTGGGAGGGCTGCTCCTGCCCAGGTCGAGGATCCCTGCTGGTGTCATGCTGGGAGAACCCTTCCTCCTTTTCAGGTGGCCATTCACTAGCTTGTGCCAGCCAGGAATCTGGGGCTCATCCCTGGATCCTTCTTTCCCCTCACCCCATATCCAATTAATTACCATTAAGACCTCACGATTCTACTTCCTGGGTATCTCCCAGACCCACTCATTTCTCCTCACCTTCACCTCTGTCACATTGCTCAGCAGAACCACAGACACCCAGCCGGGGTTCCTGCATTACACATACCTTTTCCAATCAGCATTCACTATCGTTTATATTCTTCTGTATCAAAGCTTATAATATTGGGCCCTTCAAATCCAGAAAAGAGTCTCAACTCTTCAGTGGGGCATATGAGGCCTTTTGGAGTCACATCTACTTGCCTTTCAAAGTCATGTCCCTCCTATCCATCCTCTCCCAGCTTCTCATACACCATGGGCAGCTCTGAGAACAAGCAATACTTTCTTTCTCACCTCTGGGTCTTTGCGTGGGCTCTTCCCTCTACCTGGAAAACTTTGTCTTTGACTCTCACCTTTGCTTCCACTCCTCTTTTAGGACTCAACTCAATGCACTTACTTGGAACAGATGAGGCATTCTGCCTTCTGTGTCCCTCACGTGGTGTGTTCTCTGTCTAGTCTCTGCCATGTCATACTGCAAGTCCCATGGGACAGGGGGTCTTCGCTCACTGCTGTACCCACATAGAAGCCTCTCAATATTCATCAATTTGTTGAATGCATGGATATTTAAATGCATACATATATGGATGAATGCATGAATGAATGAGTGAGTGAGTGACTGAATAGATACTTTTTGCATAGCATTTTGAGGGACCTTGTCTCTGCATTGGTGTAAGCTGCATGGGCCCCTTGGGTGGGATCTGTGGAGCAGGGACCAATTGGAAATCTACTCTGATGCCAGAGTCAATCCATATCTGGATAATTCAGGAAAGTCAAAATTTAAAAAAATAATGTTTTTAAGATTTTCCTTCCTGGAATGCTTTAGAAAGTGAGACCAGGGCCCAAAGCTGTTCTGGTATGGCTTAGCAACAGCTTGGAGATTGGGGGAGAGCCTGGAAATGACCAGATTTCCCTCAAGCCCTTTGAATCTGGGTCTCAGGTTTATCCTGGGAGCCTTTCCCACTACCCGACCAAGAAGTGATTTACTGAACAATGACCTCATTTTACATTTCACAATATGTGTGTCATATAAGCAGTCTGTGCTGCTGAACAATTTCCTGTAAACATTTACAATGGTTTGAGGCACTGGGGCCAGTCCCCAGTGGTTCTGGGAAAGACTTCTTAAAAAACAAGAAGGAACCTCAGTCCTGCCTGTGCACTGGACACTGTAGGGTAATTATACAGTAGAGGTCAGGCCCAGGCTGATCAACCTCCTCGCTTTTGCTCTCCCAGCAGTTTTCTGGGAGGACACTGAGCTGAGTTCCAACAGAAGGGAGGCTGTTGGGTTTGACATGCCCTCCACTTCACACCCGGCTATGTGCCTCATGAGGGATCTGGGCAGCTCACTGGGGTGAGGGCTCGGCTTCCCCTGCAGGCTCCACTCGGCAGCCCACTTCCCAGTCCCCCGGGGTCTCCTTTTGCAGGGGGGGTAGAGGAAGCCATGAGTGGGGAGAACCTTGCCTGCCAGGGAAGGTCATTACTTTTCACTTGCCCACTGTATTTGTTTCCTGAGGCTCCCATAACAATTACCACAAATTCTGTGGCTTAAAACAGCAATGTATTCCCTCATGATTCAGAGGCCAGAAGTCTGAAATCATGATGTCAATACGGTCACTAGAGGCTCTGGGGCTAAATCTGTTCCTCACCTCTTCCAACTTCCGGAGGCTGACGGCAACCGTTAGCTCAGCTTCTAGAACATTACTCCACCCTCTGCCTCAGCTCCACATGGCCTTTCCCTGCGTGTCTGCTTCCCTTCTGCCTCTTTCTCTCTCTCTCTTCTTTTTTAAAAAAATTTATTTATTTATTTAAGTAATCTCTGCACCCAATGTGGGACTTGAACTCAAAAGACCCACGATCAAGAGTTGCATGCTTCACTGACTGAGCCAGTCAGGTGCCCCTCTTCTCTTTTAAAGACACTTATCAGTGGATTTAGGGCCCACCCAGGTAATCCAGGTTAATCCCTTCTCAAGGTCCTTAACTTAACTATATCTGCAACAACCCTTTTCCCAATTAAGGTCACATTCACAGGTTCTGCGTGGACATATATTTGGGGGGAGCACTATTCCACCTGGTACATCACCACCTGGTGATGGAGAACAAAGGTCACTCAAGCGTGAGCCTCCTCACTGCTCATATGGATTTAATGGGCTTTGTGGAGATTTTGGGTCTGAACTTATCATTCAAAAGGAGCAGACTAGCATGTAATGAGGGCCAAAGATGTGCTGAGAACTGTGCTGCCTCCTTATCCTCACCCCTCTCTGTAATGAGGTATTATTAGCCCCATTTTGCAGTTGAGAAAACTAAGGTCATGGCATCAGTAGGCACCAGAGAAGGGGCTCAAATCCAGGTCCAAAGTTCACTCCCATGCCTGGTAAGGGAAAGAGAATTGGGCTTGGGGTCACAAGATTTGAGTTCTAGACCTAGTCCCCCTCCAGTGTGGCTTGAGCAGCATTAACCTCTGTGGATCTCAGATGGATTAGATCTTGCTCCCCAAAGCATGGTCCTAGGACTCATAGCATCAGCATCACCTGGGAACTTCCTAGAAATGCAGGATCCCAGAAACTACTTAGAACTACCAGTTTGAATCTGCATATTAACACCTTGGTGAGAAGTCATGAACTAGAACTCGGGTAATCTCCATGGCAGCTTTTCCTTCTGGAGCCTCTTTCTGTGTTTCTTTGAGAAGAATGACAAGCATCCCATTACATTTCAGGAAGGATAATGGGTGAAGAGTCCATGCACTCTCAGGTTTAAGGCCTTCTCCTCAGAAGGCCAGGAGAGGGGCACAGAGTTCCAAGAGGAAAGCATGACAAAGAGTGCCAGTGTAGGGAGGAGGATAAAAGGCTGTTCTGGGTTAACCAAGAAAGACCCAGACCATGCACATCGTTAGGACCTAGGAAAGCGGGGGAACCAAATAAACAAGGAAATCTGTAAGTTTTATGTGATTTGGAAAAATAAAATATTTGAGGATACAGCTTTCTTATTTTGAATCCTGTAGAAGGATGAGTGGGTGGGGAGTGCACATAATCTTTTTGATGAGTAGGGCCCCCAGATCTACTATGCCCGTGGCTGTGGAGGATATGCAGTGTGGCTGGATCAAGTTGAAATTTTCTGTAATTTTGTAGAAATTAGGTGTAGAATCCACACTGTCTTTTGAATACATAATGTGAAAAAAAAGGGGTTGTCAAATAGCTCATTAATAATTTTTAGATTGTCTGTTGAGATGATGTTTTGATACAGAATTGACTTAGCTAATGTATATTATTAAAATTAATTTCACCTGTTTGTTTAAATTTGTTTTCTCAAAAATGTAAAATGACTTATATCATTCACCTTTGTGGCTATGGGACAACATGGCCCTTGATATGTGAAGCCAGCCCTGGCAGGGCTGGGGTATCAATGAGATGGGTGCATGATCTCGCAGACAAATCTCTCCAATGATGCAATTTTGCTTTGGCTTGCACTTAAAAAAAAAAAAGATTTATTTATCTGGAACAGAGGGAGAGAGGGAAAGGGCAGAGAAAGAGAGAGAATATCAAGCAGACTCCCTGCTGAGAGCAGAGCCCAACATGGGGCTCGATCTCATGACCCTGAGATCATGACCTGAGCCAAAACCAAGAGTTGGATGCTCAACCGACTGTGCCACCCAGGTGCCCCTGGCTTGCTCTTTTGAAGAGGTTGGAATTCTAGAATTCTAGACCTTCAACCAAATCATAGCTTTCCAAGATGGTCCTAGTTTCCCATCACCCCATCCTTATTTCCCAAATCTTTGACTGTGGGCAGGATACTTAACCTTTGATCCTCAGCATTCTCATCTGTTGATGAAGTCATTAGAAGACAGCTTTATAAGGTTGTTGAGAGGGCTACACAAGATGACCTGCATGCAGTGCCCAGCTTAGCACATGGCACATAGAAGGTGCTCTACAACAGTAATCAGTGCAACAGTGGTCGCACTTGAAGCCACATCCAAAAAGGAGACGAAAACACTGATTTTAGCATTCAGTAGGTGCTCCACCTGTGCTTTTGGAACTTAACTCACTAAGTGGCTAACAAAATGGAGATTTATCATTGACTGCAGCTGAGTTGTTCCCACACCCACTTCACTCCTGTCTCCAACACACATCCAGGTGTCAGGACCTCATTTGAGAAGCAGCAGGGAAGCACCTGTGAGGCTGGCTCAGCCACTCGGCAAGACTCAGAACTATAAACATCCTGCCACTTCCAGGCAAACATGGCTCCAGGCAGCTGCTGTCCACATACAACATGAGCCAGGTCAGGAGATGAGCAAGCAGCAGCTCTTCTCTGCCAAGCTTTCCTCTGGTGCGCAACCCCCCACCCCGCCGCCCCCTGCCCAACCAAACAAGCTAGTTGTCATTCTTCATTTCCAGCTCCCTCTCCTTCTGATTAATTCAAGAACGCTTACTATGTAGAAGCCCTTTTTACCACTTTCCTACTAGGTCTTCTCCAACCCCAACTTCCTTGGAACTTCTCCAGCATTTCTGGGCAAGACAGACTATTTAATATTCAGATAGTTCTTATACTGAAGCAAAATACCTCGTTAGAACTTCCGCTATGGATCCCAGTTCTTTCTCTGCAGTCACACAAAGAATTTATGGCTGTATTCATTCCACCACAATACCCATTCCTAGGAACATAAATCTTCACTGATTACCTTCTAAGTAAAAAAATAGCACTTGTTTTTGCAAAACAATATGCCAAGTGAAAGAAGCCAGATGCAAAAGGTCACATATTGCATGATACCATTTATATGAAACGTCCAGAATAGGCAAACCCAATGAGACAGAAAGTAGATTATGATTGCCTAGGACTGAAGGGAGAAGGGAGTGGGGAGTTGCTGCTAATAGAAATGGGGTTTTCTGGGGGCACCTGGGTGGCTCAGTTGGTTAAGCGACTGCCTTCGGCTCAGGTCGTGATCCCGGAGATCCAGGATCGAGCCCCACATCGGGCTCCCTGCTCGGCGGGAAGCCTGCTTCTCCCTCTCTCGCTCCCCCTGCTTGTGTTCCCTCTCTGGCTGTGTTTCTTGCTGTCAAATAAATAAAATCTTAAAAAAAAAAAGAAATGGGGTTTTCTGGGGGGCAGTGGAAATGCTCTGGAGCTAAGAATGATGGTTGCCAATCCTGTGAATATACTAAAAGCCAGGTTTCTGGCATGAGGATCTTGTTTCCTCTTTGGGTCTCAGAGCCTCTGTCCTCATGGCCTTATTTCTAGATGCTCTCCCCTTCATTTCACCTTGTTATTGAGGCTACCTTCTTCCTGATCTCTTCCATAGTCTCTTATTCTTAGTCATGCACTTACCTTAGGGGTCAATGTAAATGGCTTCTCTAGTCTTGACTCTTGATTCTCAACCTTGGCCACAGTTCTATGTTTACTTGATCTACTTCTAGATGCAGTTCCCAGATCCCTAGTCCAGCTTTCGTCAGGCCCTATTTCCCACCACCTCTTATGAAAGGGATCAGAGAGGCTCAGATGACATTAGGATTGCATGCCTACAATTCTCATGAAGTTTCTTCCACCTCAAGGTTAAATTCAATGTCACCGTATCCAATTTTTACTATCATATTGAATCTTGAAAAGCATTAGGATCTGATTATAGTTTGGAGATCTTTTACAAGGAGAATGCTAGAAGTAATTAACTTGGGTTAGCTTGGAATGTATAAGGTCATCTTCCTAAGATCATGGGAAAGTTGAACATGTGATCAAATTTAATCAACTTCAAAAATAAAGTTAAAAAGCAAAATATATTTCATACCTATTCCTTTGCAGGCTTTGTTCAGCTTTTTGGCATCCCGATCCACATCGAAACCCTGATGACTCCTTGCTTTGGCCTGGAGAAAATAATTGAAAAAGGTGAGTGGACAATACAGGCATTCTTGAATTATCTCTGGCTGACATTGGTAGCTATGTGGGAGATGAAGAAGTCATCCAAATGAGGGACCAGTTGCCACTTTACACATGGGTACATGTGGAAATCAGCTGGGGAAACTCTGGCCCCAGAGAGATGACTGGTACTCCTTGGAGCCAGCTGGCCTTGGATGACCACTGAGGATGGCCACTGTTCATAAGGACAATCAGCCTGAGATGAGATGTTTTGACATCAATCCTACCTTTGTGTGACTGCCTCTGAGACTGAGACTACTACAGTGGGCCAATGTCCTGGAATGCTCATTCTCCTCTTTTGCAATGAGACACAAGTAAGTCTAAGGAATAGTGTTGCCAGGCAGAAGCCGAGGGTTCTAGGATCTTATCACAGACGCATTTGGTGACCTGGACTAAAGCTGTGCCATCCACACAGTGACGGACACAATATTTAGTTTGCCAGAGATACCTACGGACCAGCATAGCAGAGTTACTGGTTTTTACTGTTCTTTGGGGAGAGAATGTTCTGTTCATACTCTAAGCTAGTGTTTCTCAGACATTGGTCATTCGTATAGTACATGCACCAATCAGTCCATAGCTATCAAAGTCTACACTATTATCATTTGCTTATTATTTTTCTTGCAGCTGACTTACTTGGTTTTTACTTAAAGCTATTTTGAAAAGGAAATCTTCTATTAGCACTACAATGGAAAAACAGTACTGGTTGCCCAAATGAAAAGTCAACATAAAAATAAGTGCATCACTATTAAAAATGTAAAGATGTGAGGTTAATTGCAGTGACACAACTCATAGATCTAAACAGACCCTATTTTCTTAGTTCTTGGCCTTCCCTCAGAGATTCTCTTTGATGACGTGTGCCCCTTTTTCCCTGTCCTTCAATGAAGGTTGGTGTAAGGGCGACTGTCTGCACCACCCACCTGATTCCCCTATCCTGCCTTTCATTTCCTTTGGCACCCCTGGGGGAGGAATAGGAAACCACATAAGGCCCAGCAGACATGCTGTGTTTATTTGTCTGGCATCGCTATTCCTTTGAGGGGCTTTCCCCATTTTCTGTGTTTTCACTGGGGCCGTCAGTCATGAGGGTTAAGCCCTCTTGTTCTGCCCTGGGGTGCACACAGACCCTGTCACTCTGGCAGCTGTGACCGGCTCAGAAGTGAAAGTATAATCCAAGCCGGATCAGAGTCTTTTCCTTGGTTGATATTGAGATGCTGAGAGATTGATCGATCAATCGATCTGACTGGGGTTGTTCAGCTTAGAGAACAAGTCTAGAGTGAAGCAAGGCAGAGACAGAATTCTGAGTATATGGAGAGAGAGAGAGAGACTGAATACCACCGTTGAAATCCTCAGACATGGCAATGCCTGTTTCCCAGCACTTCCCAGTTTTGTTAATGAGCTACCACTTTCTTGAAGTTAATGAGTTGGATTTCTGCCCTTACAACCAAGTGTTCTGACTCCTATCTGTGGACTAGAGGAGGGCTGGCTTCAAGGCCTTGGTTAATGGAGAATCATGTAATCCTGGAGCCAAAGTGATCTTTTAGGGCCACGGATCCCCTCTCAGCTTTATGGAATCACTCCATGGCCGGGCCCATCTTGAAGTACTTACTTCTGAAGCACTCTGGCAAGGCGACTCACATTTGTTGCCTGACAACTTCTTCCTTCACAGACCTTTCTTCATTATTTACCCAGAAGAGTGGCCATTAGGACTCTGAATTAGAGAGGACATCTGGGTTCGGGCAGGTTAGGGAGTGTGTGTGAAGCCTCGCGGGGCGTAGGGCTTTATGTACTGGGCTCAGAGTCCTGGGCGCCATGCTGCCTCACGCCCCAAGCATGACCGGGGCCTTTGTGTTCAGCAGAGGGACGACATACCTCATTTCTCTTTCCAGATCGCTTGTGCGGTGTGAGAAAGCTATCTGGTGCCGCGGAAGGCTTGTTGGCAGGATCGGTGACATAATCTGCACGGCTCAGTGCAAAATGGCAATGGAGGACCCGTACTCAAAATGGATTTAGAAGTTTAAGATGGTGATCTCAGAGCATTAAAGCCAGCGTGAGGCCTTTCTGGGCGTGGGGACTGTGTAACTGCACGGGCTATACACCACACAGCCTGTCCTGCCTCATGAGCGAATTCTCTGAGTGTGGGAGCATGGGGAGTAGCCGTCTCAGACTCAGAAGAACGAGTGGGGTCTTGGCTTTTCGTGACATATTTTGTGGAGGGTTCTGGTAGTTAGAATTGAACCAGAGCAGCAGACATGTCTTCTTAACAGGCTGATTCATAAACTGTTCTTTTAGCCTCATCATCACTCAAAAGTGTCAGTGGGACACTTTTCCTGTGCCCCGCTTCACATAAATTGAGACAGAGACGCAGGGCTCTGCGAACGGCTACGCAGGTGAAGCCCTGGCTAAGGGCAGAGAGGATGGAGTTCAGCTGAGTTTACACCCGCTCAGTCCTGGGCTGGCAGGGCTGCTGTTCCCCCACAGAGACACATTTTTTCCTCATCTGCACATAGAGGCGGCCAGGACTTGCAGAAACCATGTGGAGACTTGCTTAAGATCACTGGGCCAGGTGATGGCTGAAGTGGGGCCAAGACCACACTGGCTTGTCAAGTGTGAAAGGACATCCCCAGCTTTCTTCCCCTTACTATTTTAGTAAGGTGGTTCCATGACACACGTCACAGAGTTATGGGAGCAGAGAGAAGGGGAAACTGTGCCTCAGAGTCTGACTCATTCCTAGTCAACACCAAGTGTTGTCTGAAATATAAAAATCCATGTAGGTTTCTATATAAAAAAGAGGAAAAAAACCCTCTGAAAGTCTAGTTTATCCAAGGCTAAAAAACAACATTTGGTCCAAAACAACAGTGACATGGGGGAAGGGGACAGTGGGAGAATGCTGAACCCCATTTTGGGAATAAAGATGACATTGAGACAACTTTTTCCTTTTTGCTTAACTGAAAAATGCAGCTTTTAGTTAGTGATCCCTGTTGGACTTCTAACCCACAGAAGTACAGGATAATAAATGTATGTGTTGTCTTTTAAAAAAATGCAACATAAAAGTCTCTATCAGATACACAACCACCAGAAGGGCAGGTGGAAATCGATTTTTCCCAGGTTCCTTCTAAGAGCCACCTTTAGCCATGTTGGTTATCTTTCCTAATCCAAAGACAATTCCGTCTTGTTGCTCATAACGGCAGGCTATTTGGTGTTGAAGTGAAGGAATCATGTGATGGGACTTTTTTAAAAGCCAGGAGGGAGGCAAGAAAACAGTCTGTTAGGAATTTCTCCCTCTGCGTGGCTGGGACAGCCTCCACAATGGCCACGTTCGTCAGTGCCGCCCAGTGTTAATTCGAGGGATGTCCTTGGCTTGTTCCGATGAGCTGGGGGACCACCTTCTCTGGCATGTACACGGAGTGGACGTTCTACCTCCATTGTTCATTGTTAGCAAGCCAGGCCACGCTGCCATTGGGGCCTCAGGCTCCGTTGCCCATCAGATTTCATTTTTGAGCAGGACTTCCACATAAAGCAGGTCTGCAGGAATGCATGTCAGACACAAAAATGACGGCACAGGGACTGCAGTGAGGACAGACCCCGTCATGAGCATTTAGGTGAATACACAGCATTTCACCTGCTCTCTAAGCCCCGTAGAGGCAGGACAATGGTCCTTTTTTTCTTTCAGTTTCTTCACAGCATTTGCATGGACACTCATGAGACACATTAAAAAGACATGATGTCAGCTGTTAATAAAAATGATTATGGAAGTCTGGGCTTTGAGCCCACATGAATCCAAGTTTGAATGTGGTTCTGCCCCTTAGCAGCCATGTGAACTTGGGCCATAAACCTCTAAGCACTCATTTTCTCACCTGTAAAATGGGGGCAATGTCGCCCTTGTAAGATCTGACACTTACAAGATACATTTCAAAGGCCAGACAGATAGGGAGCCACAGAATCGCTTTCTCTGCTTCTTTTTTTCTTTTTTCTTTTTAAAAGATTTTATTTATTTGACAGAGAGAAACACAGCCAGAGAGGGAACACAAGCAGGGGGAGTGAGAGAGGGAGAAGCAGGCTTCCCGCCAAGCAGGGAGCCCGATGTGGGACTCGATCCTGGGTCTCCGGGATCATGACCTGAGCTGAAGGCAGTCGCTTAACCAACTGAGCCACCCAGGCGCCCCCCCGCTTTTTTTTTAAGATTTTATTTATTTGACAGAGAGAAACACAGCCAGAGAGGGAACACAAGCAGGGGGAGTGAGAGAGGGAGAAGTTTTCTCTGCTTCTTTGGGTCAGCTCTTTGATTTTTAGTCTCAGAGTGTTATTAGGTTTTCAATTCTGCATATTTTGATTAGATAAGATTGGACTATCTATCTATCTATCTATCAATCAAACTTGATATTGTGAGATACAGATATATCTCCAATGCTCCAGACTGGATTTGAATCCCAGGATAGCTGCTCATTACTTATGTGACCTTGGGCAAGTTTAGGAACGCCTGTGTGCTGTGTTTTCCACATCGCAAAATGTGGATAATAATAGTGTCTGCTCATAGGTCTCTTATGAAAATTTAGATGAAGTCCTTCATACAAAGCATCTAAAATGAAGCCTAACAGAGCATGTGTGCTTAAAAAATGTAAACAATATTTACGGCAGGCAGATGAGCAAAGAGCCTTCCAGAATATTTTAAACCCTCTCCTGCTTGCAGGGTTTTCACTTTGTCAGTGACATGCTAAGGGTCAGTTTTTCATTGATCACCTGCAGTCTGGATCTAGAGTTCCAGACACATTTTTTTTCACATCAGGCAGAGTGGAATCGGATGACATCCCACCACCATGTTTTGTTAACTGCCTCATTTGGCTAGCATGGTAATTAGCACCTCATGAAGTGTAAGGAGCTCACTGAGACACGACCCTGTTGAGGTGCTGGCCAGTACAGTCAGGCCAGGGCAGTGAGGCTCACGAGGGAAGCAGATACCACGGACTCAAAAGGCAACAAAAGACATTGCTTGCTGCGTCGACGAGCTGGTAATGTCTAGTCTTGTTTTTGCTTCCTTTTAGGCTACATGGCACTTCTCCATGCCTCCATGTTCCTGCATCTTATTTTTTATTATTTTTATTATTTTTAATTATTTTTTAAGATTTTATTTATTTATTTGACAGAGAGAGAGAAAGAGAGATCACAAGTAGGCCAAGAGGCAGGCAGAGAGAGAGGAGGAAGCAGGCTCCCTGCTGAGCAGAGAGCCCGATGCTGGCCTTGATCCCAGGACCCTGGGATCATGACCTGAGCCGAAGGCAGAGGCTTTAACCCACTGAGCCACCCAGGCGCCCACATCTTATTTTTTAAAGACCTTTTGTATTTATTTGAGAGAGAGAGTGAGACAGTGAGAGCTCAAGAAGGGTGAGGGGCAGAGGGAGAAGCAGACTCCCCGCTGAGCAGGGAGTCTGATGTGGGGCTCGATCCCAGGACCCCAGGATCACGGCCTGAGCTGAAGGCAGAGGCTTAACCGACTGAGCCACCCAGGCGCCCCCATGTTCCTGCATCTTAAACAAGGAAGTGAATGATCCATTTTTATGGGAGGAGGAGGCATATGAAATAAACTGAGATACTGTGAACCCAGAAGCACTGTCACCTGGGCAGAAAGAATGCTGAAAACACCCACTCCAGGAAATGAGTCAGAGATGGGCCAGCTTTAGCACACTGACTGCCCAGGGGGGAGGCTGGCTCTTGTCTCAAGTTCTGATACCGTCCTCTGCCCACAGCCCCGCCAGCCAGAAGGGCCAGAGTGGAGACACAGACACCTGACCGGATTCTACCCCAGTGCAGTTCGGGGGAAGCTTAACTCTCAAGATCAAAAGGAACGTTTTGCGAACATCTTCCTCCAGCTTGCAGGGAACTCGGGGGATAATCTGTGAAAAAGCTGGCTGAGGGATATGATTGGCAGACAGTTGCTATACATTATATGATCACCAGAATGTTCCAGGACCTGGCCTATTTAAGGACACTCCCACTCATCAGTCCAGGTGACCTGATCTATTTGGAAGCATCAAGACTGAAAAATAAGTATATACTTCTCAGGAGAGGCATGCAAATTTAATTAAAGAGCAATGTGCAGCAGGCAAATTAGACTCTCCTCCAATGGTTCCCCTCTCCAGGCTTCCTTCTCTTTTTTCTCTTCCTTCTTTTTTCCATCGTTCTCCCTTTTTCCTCCCTCCCCTACAGCAGACAAGTAGTGAGGCTCTGCCACAGGGAAGTGCTGCCCCAGGTGAGGAGGACTTGATCAGTGATGTGCTGTCCTTTCCCCCACGGAAATTAACAGGGAAGCAGATCAGTCACAAGTGCATCTATGAGAGGACGCATTGGGTGCAAATAGCTGGGAGGAGGAAGAGGAATTTTTAGGGAGATGACATTTATGCTAGTTCTTGAAAGATGAATAGGAGTCAGGCAGGCAAAATACAGACATGCATACAGATGTACATACAAACATACCTATGAAGGGATGGAGGTGGGGGAAGGACACTGTGGGGACAGATTGCAGCATGATGCTTTCTCGGTCTGTGTGCTTACCTATGACCTGCCATTGAACTACTGCAGAACAGCCATGATTGATTCAAACATGACAGAATGACATCACATGGACTTGGGAGCAGGACCTACTGTATTCGGTGATGCTTTGACCCTCACCGCTTGTTATGACCCCCCCTGGAAAACCTGACCCACCTCTCTGAGCCTTTGCTGTCTCAGGTTTATAGTGGAGGTGTACCTGCTCACGGCTAGCGTGAGGTTTGGATGCAGTTGTGTGTGTGATGCCATGCCCTATTACGGCAAGCACTTGATTGGTGGCAGGTAGGAGGTGCTCGGTGACCTAAGGATGCAGGGGTCACTTGTAAAGCCTGAAGCATTATCACAGTGTAATAGGAGTGGTATTTGGATTGTTTGCTCTCCCCAGCGCAGTTCCCCAGAAGGCCCGGCTGGCTGCAATCTGCTCAGTAAATATTTGAAAGCGGCTGTTTGGTTTCTAGGCTCTGAGACAGGAGGGCTCTAAGGAAGGCCTGGAGAGTAGAGGGCACAGGGCTCATTGTACACAGATCGCAATGGGGCTGCTGTCTGAACCAACATGGAATCGGGAGCAGGCTCATTAAAAATGAGAATTAGAACCGTGTGGTGACCTGGGCTTTTTAAGCAGGGAAGGAAGTTAGAGGCAGGCAAGGGCTGTGCTGGGGAGAGCCTCAGACATGGCTGAATTCTATCCCTTGGAAGCGATGACCGTGGGCACAGCCAGGTAATGGCACCTTGAGCCAGTGTTGCTCATTTGGGCAGCCTGGCTTTGAATAGATTTTAAAGTCATTCCAGACTTGGGGAAACTGGATCCAATTTGGGAAAGAGACTTCTTTGTGGCCACATGTATATCCATTCTCCCAAAGATATCTACCCTTGAACCTGGCATGATGCTATTTCTCTCTCCCTTCTGAGTCTCCGTTTTCCATCTGAACGATAACAATGTCTTGGGGGTTGTGACAAGAACATGCATCAAACACACTGGGCAGGAAGCTTGGCCCGCGGGGAGCGCTCAGTGTTATTTTTATTACTTCCTTCTATCTTGACCTGCTTCCTATGGACTGTCAAATGAGCCCCTGACATGTTGCTTTGTGTGGCACCTTTAAAATAGCCGATTACATCATTTTGTCCTAAATCAGAAACCATTTTTTACTTACAGAGTAGCAGTAAGCTGGGCTAAGAGTTGAAGAGAAATTTAAGGGCTTACCACTTAAAATTGAGAATGAAAGCAAAATACAAAGCACTCACTATGTGCCAGGCAGTGGCCCAAACAATTTATATATAATAGTCACTTAATCCTCACAAAAACCTTGTAAGTTGAGAAAACCAAGAAACAGAAAGCTTAATAAGCTGTCTAAAGTCACACACCTACTAAGTGATGGCATTCGAACCTACACAGTCTGCATCCAGAACCTCGACCATTGACTTCTTCTTAACCATATTTTTTTGTTGATTTCAAAATTATTATTTTTTAGTTTAATGGTAAGAATTCTCAGTTCAGCTCTTAGAATGCTAGTGTTTTACAGAAACACCAGCTGAGACCTGTGATTTGTCCACTGACCAGGGAATCCAAGGCTCCCTTGCATCATGTGAGATCAAGAAATGTTCTTGAAAAAGAGCCAGTAGGAACTGAAAGGAAAATGAAGGCCAGACACCACTATTTGCAAGGCAAAATGGACAGCCTCTTCCCGTGGGCAAAGTATATGTTTCGGAAAGGCATTGTTGTCAATTCTGCTGTCAGTATCCTTTTGAGTCAAATGGAATCATGTTTTCTGCTTCTCATCTGTGAACTAAGACTAATACCTGGCCTACGTAGCAGAATCTTGGGAAGATGGAATAAGACAGTGTGTTCATTACAGCATGAGTCACAATAAGCAATATAGGGAAACAACCAAAGTGTCCATCAACAGACAAATAAAGAAGCCATGGTACACACACACACACACACACACACACACACACACTTACACACAAAACTGAGATATTACTTAGCCATGAGAAAGAAGGAAATGCTGTCAGGTGCCTGGATGGCTCAGTCAGTTAAGCACATGACTCCTGATTTCGGCTCGGGTTAGGATCTCATGGTGGTTAGAGCCCCACATAGGACTCTGTGCTGGGTGTGGAGCCTGCTTAAGATTCTCTCCCTCTGCCCCTCTCAAAAAAAAAAAATGAAGAAGAAGAAGGAGGAGGAGGAGGAGGAATCCTTGCCATTTGCAAGAACATGGATGGACTCTGAGGGCATGATGCTAAGTAAAATAAGTCAGCTAGAGAAAGAAATACTATATGATATCACATATAGGTGGACTCTTAAAAAAAACAAACTTAATGGAACAGACACTAGAATGGGGGTGGAGAGAAAGGGGGGAGATGTTGCTCAAAGGATACAAACTTCTAGTTATAAGATAAATAAGTTCTGGCGATCTAATGGGATTATAGTTCATAATACTGTACTATATGCTTGAAAGTTGCTAAGAGAGTAGATCTTAAAAGTTCTTACCACAAAAGAGAATGTTAATCATGCATAGTGCAGGCGTTAGCTAAGGTTAGAGTCGCAATCGCTCTGCAATATGCAAGCATATCATAGCGACACACTGTCCGTGTTACACGTATGTAATATTGTATGTCAGTTATAGCTCAATAAAGCCACGTAAAAAGATAGTGTGAGAATTCTGGGCAGGGAGATTTCATTATGATGATCCAGAGCTGGCAGGGAGAAATTGGCTTTTTTTGCTTTTCTCCAATAGACTGTCAGGGCACGTCTTCCTCCTCCTCTTTCCCCATCTTACCCCACCCTTTCTGTTCCCTCTTTACTAAAATATCTTGCCCTCTGAGTAGCGGAAGGATCCTAGCTAAGGGACTACAGAGATCTTTTGAAAGCTGAAAAGCAGGAGGGGACAGAAGGATAACCAAGATTTCTAATATATTTCTTCTTCTGGTGGCAACTTTCCAGCCTGATAAACTGTCTAACATTTTCATAGGTAAAATCTCATTTCTCCCTATCTGACAGAATCTAGGCTGATTTGTCTTATTAGGAAGGTCCATCAGTGTTCAGTGAGGGAAAGAGGAAGGGGGATACTGTAAGCAGATTCCTCACTGTAACTTCGTGAGTCCTCAGAGGTCCAAGAGGTTTGGGGGTTGGCAGCACTGGCTTCTTGCTCCTCCATTTCTTAAACCGTTGGTTGCCCACCATTGAGCCCACTGGCAACAGTGGGGAATCTGTCTACTTAACAGAATTTGCTGAAGCCTCATCTCCTCTCTGGAACCATTCCTGACCCTCTTGGGAAAGACTGAGGACTTTCTGCCAGTTGGGTGTAGGACTTAAAGCGGCCAACTGTTGGATTGCCCAAGACTGAGGGTTTCCTAGGATGTGAGACTTTCAGTACTAAAACATCCTGAGTCAACCAGGATGGTTGCCACCCAAACTGAGGTTGATTTTCAGGCTTTCCAGAGCCAACTGTGTGCATCTCTTCCCAACTCTGTGTTCAGTGAGGTCATGTTGGTAACCTGAAATCAGCTGTGATTTCGTATTTATGTTATGGAAATTGGCCTTGGCACAAATTGGGTTTTTGTCCTCCCACCAAAAGCTGGTATGAGACATGTTCTAGCACACCAGTTTCTCCTTTGTGCTTACACTCCATTCTAGAGATTTCTATCAGAACTCCATAAGATACATTATTATACTTATTCACTAGTTTATCTCCCTCCATGGACTGTAAACCTCTGGGGCCAAGAACCATGTCCTATTCTTTGTCATACCTCCAGCATCTAGCATAATGCCTGGCACATTACAGGCACTTGGTAAATGTTTACATATTAATGGAACCTCATCTGAAGTCTCTGCAGCCATGAGGCATTTCTCTTCCCTTCTAGAGAAGGAAGAATCTTCTTCCTTTATATGTGACATAATATGCCACATCTCTTTTCCTTTGCATCCTTTGTATCAATGTCAGGGCTTAGTGGCAATAGTGGGGGCAGAGGAAGAGGAGAACAAAGTTATCTGGTTAGACATCTAGAGCTGATAATGATGTCAAGCCTTCTAGGGTAATGAAGAGGGAATGAAAAAAGGAATAGTAAACTTAACCAGGGTACCTGAGAGAGCTCATTCAGACCCCACCTGGAAGCTCAAAAGGAAACACAAATGAAAGTGAATACCTAAGACTTTCAGGTATGGAATTAGTTTGAGCAAACCGTAGTTTGGGAGCTCTTAGAATTAAAACCTATGGAGGAAATTGTGGACTCTGAGCAAGACGTCCTGAGCAAAACATAGATGAATAGCTTTTTGACGATGGAACATAGACTCATCTGAGATGTTTTAAAATAAACAAATAACTTAGTCCCATCCTGGTGCTATTAAATAAGAATCTCTGATAGAGGTATATACTAGGTATAAGTATTTTCAAAACTTACCAGATAATTCCAATGTGCAGCCAGGTGCTGGTGTGACAAAGATTAGAAACTTTCCCACTGACATCCCAATGAATCAGAAAGACAACTTAAAAATGTGCTGAGGGTTGACACAGTAAGAAATCCTAGACTTTATTCAAGGAGCAAAAGATAAAGGAAAGAGGTTTATCATAGATTCTTAGGGTAGAAATTCAACCTAGGGTTTTCAAATGAGTGACATGGAACACTGAATATATTAAAGCCTTTTGGACTAAACTAAAAAAGGAACTTGTTTTTTAAAATTCTCTCTCAATTCTTCTGATTGAGTCATTCTTTGCCTGGTGATAGCATGTCTTTCATGCTCTTTCAGCCCAGGGATTGGCAAACTACAGACTATGGTCAAATTCTGGCCTGTCCTCTGTTTTTATAAGTAAAGTTTTATTGGAACATAGCCAACCCACTCATACACATTTAGTCAATGGCTGCTTTTACACTTCAATGGCAGAGCTGATTAATGGTAACAGAGGTTGTATGGCCCACAAAGACTGAAATAATTATTTTACCAACCCTTTCTCTACTTTATGCAAATAGATCTTTTTATCAGAAAACAGATGACAGAATCTGAGCCTTCAGCTGGCAATTGTATTTAGTTAGAATTTAATATAGTCTTTTTTGCTTTCATTTAGTTATCTGTACTTACATCAACTGATAATGGTTTTCCATTTATAGTACTGATATACATTTTCTTTTTAAGATAAATTTTTTCTGTGTCAAAAAGATGAGTGAGTTTAAAGAAAACAGTTAATAGAACTATTAGTAGAACAGGTGGCCCATATATTTGGCAACATTCATGAAGTTCATACTTAAGTCTGAAGTTTGAGAAACATTTAGTGTATTCAGTCCTCTGATCTTACAGGTAAACTGAGGCCTACTTATTAAGTCATCGGCCCAGGGTCACTTACTTGCTTATGGAAAAATCTGGACCCCTCCCTGAAGAGGAAGCTCTTTTACTCCTAAATGGTTACTCGTTTGTACTTTGAAACCAGTTAGTGTGAATGCAATGTATTGTGCTATTAAAGTTCATTAATTCAGTGCCAGAAATATCCTGGCAGCATTCCCACAGACATGTTTAGTAGACACTGATGGGCAATTTGAAACACAACAGAGTGACCATTCACCTCTTTAAACATGAATCTTGGGTCATTAGTGGCATATTGTTTCAGTAAGTTGATTGTTTCTTGGGCATGATTTCCTTGGAATGACACATTTGGTTTCTTTTAAAAGTCTTGCTTTTTTGTTTTAAATCAAAATCTGCTTAAATGCTTGTCAGAGCAAGAAGTAAAACTACAAATTACATAAAGAAGATGTAGTACATACACACAATGGAATACAACTCAGCCATCAGAAAAGATGAATACCCACCATTTGCATCAACATGGATGGAACTGGAGGGGATTATGTTAAATGAAGTAAGCCAAGGAGAGAAAAACAAGTATCCTATGGTTTCACTCATATGTGGAACATAAGCAACAGCATGGAGGACCATAGGGAAAGGGAGGGAAATCCAAAGGGGGAGCTATCAGAGAGGGAGATGAACCATGAGAAATTATGGAGCCTGAGAAACCATCTGGGTTTTAGAGGGGAGGAGGGTGGGAGGAGGGGATAACGGGGTAATGGGTATTGAGGAGGGCACGTGCTGTGACGAGCACTGGGAGTCATACTTAACTAATGAATCACTGAACATTGCATCAAGGACTAATTGTGTACTATACAGTGGCTAACAGAACAAAATAAAAAAAAACAAACTTGATATGTTAAAAAAAAAAGAAAGAAAGAAATACCACACTGTACTTCCTGGATCCATTTAAGCAGTTTCAATCTTATAAGACTATCTGGTATTTCACCATGTAGTTATCATTCCATTAGGATTCTCCATGGTCACACTGACTAACAGCAAAACTGATTCCTATTCTTAGATCTTCTTTCCACCTGGACCTTTCCAGAGGTCTGTTAATCATGGAGGTTGACCAGATAGCTAGGCAGTGTGTCAGGATGCCTGAGTTCTAGCTAACCTTCAAAGGGTGCTGAGAACACAAAGAAATGTTTGGCTCTCGATCTATCCTTTCAGAGATGCAGTTTTAAGGTGACATAATGAAATACGTGTTTGGCCATCACTCTAACTGGGTAGGAATAGTCACATCATTTGGCAAAGAAGGCTGAAAAGAGGAAAAACATCCATTTGATTCAGATATTGATATGTGTTCTTAAAAAAATGAGTGTGTTCTTAAAACAATGAATGAAACTTTTTAGGCTAGAAAAATGACCTTTCTTCTAAACTTGGGATTGTTTGTATGTTGGCACATTGAGAATACCTTTTAATAAAGATTGATATTTTCCAAAAAGACAAAATTTTCAGGCCATGTCCTCTGGGTTACACAGTAAGTTGGAGTGATGTTTAGCTATCAAAGGTTGGGACCTGACCTTAAAGAGATCTGACTTTGAGACCCTCCAATATCTAGTGCCCTGAGGTGGTGGACACTATCATTTCTGAAGATACTGACAATATAATAAGAAATACAAACAGCATGACTGACCCACTATGCACTGAGCTCTGGTATAGGGAGACTAGATGGGGCAGTCCTTTTGGGGGGTACACCCAAGCAGAAGGGAGGTGAGGAAATGGATGCAGGGTTGTTTCAATTAGTGACTTTCCAGTTGAGCTCAGCTCATCTAGGAAGGAAAACCAGCTGTTCAGCAGCCTCAGTACTGGGTATTTCTGCAGGGAAGCCCCTATCAGTCTGGCCATCAGAAGTTACTTATGGGCTAACAGCCATTCAGGGGAAACCGTGGCCTCTCAGTGGCTGTTGTCACCATCAGGAGGACAAGGATCAATCTTGATGAAGAGCTGCCTCAACCCTGTGATAACAAAGGCAATCTGTGGGAGGGAATATCTAGGCCAGAGGGTTAGGAATGCATGATTGCTGATAAAACTTCAGTCAGATAAAGACAATGTGGGAGCATCTTCTGCCCTATAGCATTGCTTTCGCAAAGGTCTGTGTCTCATGAAGTGGTTCTCAACCAACCAGCAGCACTTTTGCCTCTCTGGGGACATCTGGCAATGTCTAGAGACATTGTCATAAATGGGGGAGTGCTACTAGAATCTGGTTGTAGAGATCAGGGATTCCACTAAACCTCCAGAGCATCCCCTCAAAACAAAGAATTATCTGGTTCTAATGTCATCTGTGCGAAGATCTAACATAATGAGGGTCTACCACCCAGGCCTAATGGTTGTATAATTCTATAAACATGTTTCTTTAAAAGGTGTTGAGAAGTCTGGGCTGCTGGTACAAATGGCATATAGGTACTGACTTAGGCAAGGCCCCCAGTGACAAAAAGTGAATTACTGTAGTTATATAAAAGGGAGGATTAGAAGTGGAGCATGATGTCTTTTTTCCCTTAGTGTTATTTCGAAGAAACTCAGATGACAAATCTGAAAGATGAGCACTGCGATACGGTAACTAGGAAGAAGAATCTGAGTTAAAGTTGGTCCAAAGTGAGAAGCTTGTCATCACCCTCTGCTTCTTTATCTGCATCACAGTTGTAGGCATCATGGCCTCAGTGGGCAGGAGGCTCAACCTGCTGCCTTGGCTGACTCATTCTTGGGGCCCCTTTAGTACTGTGCTGGGTGGCATAACTTGAAGTTTCTCCTAAAGGTGGAATTATATGCATTGTCTGGAAACAAGATTGTGTCCTGGGGAAAGTGACTGCCTTGAGGTTGTTCACAGATGGTTCTGGGAGTCAGAAACCTCTGAAACATGTTAAACCTCCAGATATCCAATTACTGCTGTAGTGCATCAAGGAAAGTGAAGTTGGAGGATAAGGTGGTTGTGGGGAAATGATGGGCATTCCTCAACTGTGGAAAGAAACATGCCTTTAAGAGTTATAAAAAATGAAGTACTTTTCTCATTAGAAAAGAATTATCCATTTCCTTCTATTGCCAAAGGCTATTTTTCTGCCAATTCAATGAGAGTATAAACTAGGGATTCATTGCTTGCAGGGAAAAAAAGAAGCTAGTGTACTCTGGGATCCTCAAGAGTCAATGGTAAGTGGGTAGATGGAATTGAAAAGAGCAAATGCTGGGGGCTGAGCTGGGCGACTACAGCACTGAATGGTACTATGTAGAGGGCATAACAAGCAGTATGTGAACAAGTTTTGATTTGCTAAAAAGGAAACAAGGTGAAATAGCTAAATTTGCTTTGAGCAAATTTCTTTCTCCATCAGAATCAAAACAATGAATGCTATTCTTTCCCATGGTAAGAGTTTAAATATGCACTGGATCCAAGCCTACTAATTATTTCTTTAAAATTCCTTTAAACATTTTTTATCTTTTCATTCCCACCACAACCATCCCAACCCCCATTATAGTGAATTTTTTGGCTGCCTTTCTATCTGATCTTTGAGTCTTCATTCTCTATTTCAGTCCATCCAATAAGAGCAGCCGCCGCCGCAGTAATATTAATAAAAATAAGTTATAAGAAAGCAATAATGAAAAAGCAATAGCCCCAAAACCTCAAGGGTTGGTAAGGCAACCTCTGCCACAATGACAGTCCAAGGAGTGGGTACATCACCCAAGTCAGTCAGAACTTTCCCCTGACATGTTATAGATGCTTAGTGAAAGAAACTCTTTTCCTTGATGTTGTTAATCTGGAGCTATGTGAGGCCATGGGCCTCTCGCTATCTGTGGCCATGCCTCCTTCGCACAAAAACTTTTGCTTCCCATACCACTGGGATATAGAAAAAGTTCATTTTCAGTAGGAGAGAATTAGGCCAACTCACAGAAAGAAGGAAATAGAGTGAGGGCGAGATTGAGAGAGAGAGAGCATGTTATTTCCCGCCCCAGGGATGAATCATGATTCATGGCTGTTGTCTTCCCCTTGGCCACTGATTGGTCTAGGAATGGGCTTTTGACCAACTCTGACATATGAGACTGAATGAGATGCCTGCTTGGGGTTTTCCAAAAAGATTCTTCTCAGTGATAGAGAAGTGGTACTTAAGAAAAAAGGTACTTTTTTTCCTTTATCCCCTTCCTTCTTACTTGTGATTCTATTGTGTGAGATCATGAACTTAAACCCAGACCATTATCTTGTACCCATGAGTGGAGTTGTTGCCAGCATGTCGAGGGTGGCAGAACAGAAGAGCAGACATGGCCTGGGTCCTTAATGATGTGATGTGATTGAACTGCTAAACCAACACTGGAGTCTCTTCCTTTTTGCTTCATGTGAGGGCTAATAATTAAATGTCTCTGTTATTTAAGTCACTGTTAATCTTGTAGTGTGCTACTTGTAATCAAACACATACTGACTTGAAAGCAAGATAAAACAAAACAACTGTGAGTTCATATTCTCCGAATTACTTCGAGCCTAGACTTCTCTCTTGAGTTTCAGATCCAGCTACCTGATAGGCCATTACACCCAAATGTCCCCTGGATACCTCAAACTCAACAGATCCCCAAACCAAACTCATCCTTGCACTGCATGAACCTCCACTTTGCCCTATCCCCCCGATGTACCCCCATTCACCTGGGTACACAAGCCATGTACCTCGGAATCACTCTGTAGTTTTCCTTGTCCCTCACCTACCTGTCCAGGAAGTCAGCCAGTTACATCTACTTGACCTTCCAATCCGTGCTCTTCTCTCCAATTCCACTACCACTGTTTTAGCTGGGAGCAGGTGTTCATCATCTTTCTCCAGGGCCACTGCCTCCCAAGTGTTTTACTTGCCTTTGGTCATGTTTCTCTCCAAAACTTTTTCTACCAGCTTCCAGGATGGTCCATCCAAAGTGCAACTCTGATCTTGTCATTGCCTTGTCTGAGATCATTTAGGGCCTCTCTATTGCCCGAGATACTGGTCCTTAAAGTGTGGTCCCTAGACCAGCAGCACTGGCATCACCAGGTAACGTGGGAGAAATATAAATTCTTGGGCCCCACTCGAGAGTATCTACTGAATCAGACACTCTGGGGGTAGGGCCCAGCTCTCGGTTTAAACAAGCCTTCCAAAGGAATCTGATGTGCAAAGTTTAGAAGCCACTACTGGCCTAAAGCAAGAAAACCAAACCAAAACAAAGACAAAAACAAAAAAACAATTTCCTTGGTGTAGTAGGTTGAAGAGTATCTCCCAGATTCTTGTCTACTTGGAACCTCAGAGTGTGACCTTACTTGGAAACAGAGTCTTTGCTGATGTAATTAATAAAGGACCATGAATGATATCATCCTGGATCAGAGTGGGTCCTAAATCCAGTGGCTAGGGTCCTTTAAAAAGAAGAGAAATAGACACACACAGAGGAGAAAGCCATGTAAAGAGGGAGGCAGACAAAAGCCAAAGAATGCAATGCTTGGGCCACCAGAGGCTGAAAGAGGCAAGAAAGAATTCTTCCCTGTAGCCTTCCGAGGGAACAGCGGCCCTGTTAACACCTTGATTTCAAATCCCAAGACTCCAGAGTTTTGAGAGAATATATTTTCATTATTTTAAGCCACCTAATTTGTGGAGCACCTGGGTGACTCAGTTGGTTAAGTATCTGTCTTCAGCGGTCTTGGGATCTCGTTCCCTGTAGGGCTCTCCACTCACTGGGGAGTCTACTTGTCTCTCTCCCTCCTCCCACTCATGCTCTCTTGCTCACTCTTTCTCTCTCTCTCTGATAAATAAATACAGTCTTTTAAAAAAAGCCACTCAGTTTGTGATACTTTGCATTACCAGCCCTAGGGTACTAATACACTTTGCATAGCAAAGAAGGGCCTTTGGGTCTCACCCCTGCGCATCTGTGTTACCGCCTCCTGTCCAGTGATCTATCAAAAATATGTATGGCACATCTTTTAGGTGTTTCTCTCCCCTCCCCAGAGATAGAGTTGTGGGTAAGATGCAGTGTCTGTCCCACAAAAGTTCCCAGCAGAGGGGGAGGGGTTAGCAGCTGCACAGGCGGATGCTTGATGAACTAAGTGCTTTGGCGAGTGGAGAACTGTACTTCAGGTAGCAGGACCCTTCTTTTACCTCTTTGCGCATATGCTAGCACTGTAAAGAACGCCCTTCTCCACCTCAGGAAGCCTCTTCTCCTCCTTCCTCCCACACAGCATCACTCCCTCCTCTGTCCTAGTTTTGGACATGTTTCTCTTACTGCATCTATCACATGTTGTTATAATTATTTGTTTGCCTCCCTTGCTAGACCGTGAGCTATTTTGAGGGCATGGACTGTGGTCTTTTATTCCTCTTTTTATCTATGGAGCCCCAAACAGTACCTGGCTCACAGGAGTTTCTCTTTTCTATTTTCCTTTCTTTTCTTTCTTTACTCTTTCTCTTTATTATTTATTTGAGAGAGGGGAAAAAGAGGGAGAGAGAGTGCAAGAGAGAACATGAGTAGGGTTAGGAGCAGAGGGAGAGGGAGGAGAGACTCCCTGCTGAGCAGAGAGCCTGACACAGGGCTTGATCCCAGGACCCAGGGATCATGACCTGAGCTGAAGGCAGACATTCAATTGACTGAGCCACTCAGGCGCCTTTTACCTTTAAAGAAATGAGTTTCTTTAAAAGAGTATGTTGAACTGATGGGAAGGATGATGAGTAGCTTCCTTCCTGTGCCGGTGGAAGCACTCTTGAGCTACCTTTTCTCTGTGCAGTGCTAAGATGAGTGGTGGGAGATTGCAGCCTGGGGTCAGGTTGACAAGAGGAATGGGGAAGTTCCCTGGTTTGCATTTGGTGTGAGAGGCCTTGGAGGAGGATGTGGGGCTAAGTTGGCTTTAAAGGTCATCATCTAGTCATCTCTATAGGCTGAATGATGAGAGTGGTTCTTAGTCAAAGTTGGGCCATAGCTCCAGCCTAGGCCTGTGAGATACTTTTGCTTCAACATTGATTCTCACACTTGCACAAACATCAGAATTTCCTGGAGGGGCTTATTCAGCTGCAGTTGCTGGGCCCTAGCCCCAGAAATTCTGTAGATCTGGAGTGGGGCCTGATAATTTGCTTTCCTAACAAGAGTCTAGGTTATTACAATGATGGTCTGGGGGCTGCATTTGGGCACATTCCTGCACTAGAGGAACACCTCACATTAGATTCATGGCTCTCAACTTGGAGTACATTAGGATTTTGGGGGGAGTTTCTAAAAATATAGATACAAGGGCCTTACTCACACATTGGTCTGAGGGTGTACCTGGCTATAGGGATTTGGATACCAACTGAGCAAAACATTGGTTTGAGTAAGGTTTATCTATAAAATGTAATGAATTCATCAAAATTTTATTAAGCATTTGCTATGTGCCAGATTTTGTGTCATCGTAATGGGGAAAATGTAATGGTGTTTTGTAATGGGGATACAAAGATGAACAAGTGAGCTATCAGTCCAGTGTCAGGGAGATATATGAACAGATAGTTCTAAAATCACATGGGAGGGGAGTGAGGGCATTATATGCAGAGTAGCATGGAAGCATTAAGGAAGAGTACTGAATTTAGCTGGGGGGTTAGGGAAAAGAAAGGAAGCGCAGGGATGGGGGTAAAGAGAAGGTAATGATTCAGTTCAATAGTTTAGAAATCCTTGTAGGTTAGCTTCTGCCTGGTATAATGTGAGCCCAAGGCACGATGTAAAGAACTTCGGCCTAAAGCCAATTTATGCTTTACCCCTTACTAGACAAATTATCTAGTATTTCCTTGCTTCACTTTCCCCATATTTCAAAGGCGTAGTATGAGGACTGAAGGACACTTGTATGTGGAGTGCTTGCTTGGGTGAAGGGCTCAAATTTTATGTACATAGCCCATGCCCCCAGAGCAGCTTGCAGTCTATCAAGAACTTGAGAAATGTTAGTGATCATCATCATCCTTTCAGAAGGCCACCTTGAAACCTCCAGTTATATCCACCATCACTGGGAGGCCTGGTTCTTGCTGCTGGGTAGCAGGGTTGATATAAGCTGGGTTCCATCCCCTACACCAAGAAGCCTCAAGCTCCTACAGCGTTCAAGCTTTTGTGTCAGTTTTTTGGTCTGTATATTCTTCCTTCTGTTACTATATTTGTCCTTGACAGCCTTTCCCCCAACTCTTTAAAATGACTGCTTTTTATCTACCATAGACAAGAAACCCTCCAAAGCCAAGACTGTGTGAATGTGTCTAAAATATAGCCAACTTGTTTATTGGGAGATTTTTGATTACTGCTTCCGTTTCCTTACTAATTATGGGTCTATTCAGGTTTTCTGTTTCTTTTGTATGTTTCTAGGAATGCATCCATTTCTTCCAGATTGCCTATTTTGTCAATGCCTATGAGCCAATATAGTTGCTCATAATATATTCTTATAATTGTTTGCATTTCCTTGGTGTTGGTTGTAAGCTTTCCTCTTTCATTCATAATTTTATTAATTTGGGTCCTTTCTCTTTTCTTTTTGATAATCTGGCTTGATCTTAATTCTTTCAGAGTCCAGGGTGGGTAGGCTTCCCAGGGGGAATTCTATCAAACATTTAAAGAAAAATTAATACCTATTCTTCTGAAGCTGTTTAAAAAAATAAAAATGGAAGGAGAACTTCCAAACTCATTCTATGATGTCAGCATCACTTTGATCCCAAAACCAGGTGAAGATCCCACCAAAAAGGAGAAGTACAGACAAATATCCCTGATGAACTTGGATGTCAAAATTCTCACCAAGATACTAGCCAATAGGATCCAACAGTACATTAAAAGGATTATTCACCATGACCAAGTGGGATTTATTTCTGGGCTGCAAGGACGGTTCAACATCTGCAAATCAACCAATGTGATAAATCACACTAATAAAAAAAAGGACAAGAATCAACATAAGTCACTTTAATAAAATAAAGGGCATTAATAAAAGAAAGGACAAGAACCATTGATGCAGAAAAAGCATTTAACAAAATACACCATCCTTACTTGATTAAAACTCTCCACGATGTAGGGATAGAGGAAACATACCTCAATATCATAAAAGCCATTTACAAAAGCCCACAATGAATATCATTCTCAATGGGGAAAAACTGAGAACTTTTTCTCTAAGGTCAGGAACATGAAAGGATGTCCACTCTCACCACTGTTGTTTAACATAGTACTAGAAGTCCTAGCCTCAGCAATCAGACAACAAAAATAAATAAAAGGCATTCAGATTGGCCAAGAAGTCAAACTCTCATTCTTTGAAGATGACATGATATTTTATGTGGAAAACCCCAAAGACTCCACCCCAAAATTGCCAGAACTCAAACAGAAATTCTGCAAAGTGGCAGGATATAAAATCAATGCACGGAAATCAACTGCATTTCTATACACTAACAATCATAAGGAGTCAATTCCACTTACAAATTGCACCAAAACCCATAAGATACCTAGGAATAAATTTAACCAAAGAGGTAAAGGATCTGTACCCTAAATACTATAGAACACTTAAGAAAGAAATTGAGGAAGACACAAAGAAATGGGAAAACATTCCATGTCCATGGATTGGAAGAACAAATATTGTTAAAATGTCTATGATACCCAGGGCAATCTACACATTCAATGCAATCCCTATCAAAATACCACTGATATTTTTCTCAGAGCTGGAATAAATAATCCTAACATTTGTATGGAACCAGAAAAGGCCCTGAATAGCCAGAGGAATATCAAAAAAGAAAACCAAAACTGATGGCATCACAATTTTGGACTTAAAACTATATTACAAAGCTGTAATCATCAAGACAGTATGGTACTGGCACAAAAACAGACACATAGATCAATGGAATAGAATAGAGAACCCAGAAATAGACCCTTTGCTCTATGGTCAACTAATCTTTGACAAAATAGGAAAGAATATTCAATGGAGGGGTGCCTGGGTGCCTCAGTTGGTTAAGCACCTGCCTTTGGCTCAGGTCATGATTCCAGAGTCCTGGGATTGAGCCCCCAAATGGGCTTGTTGTTCAGCGGGGAACCTGTTTCTCCCTTTCCCCCCTACCTCTTAACCCTGCTTGTGCTTTCTATCTCTTGCTACCTCCCTCTGTCAAATAAAGAAATAAAAAATAAAAAAAATATCCAATGGAAAAAGGACAGTCTCTTTAACAAATGGTGTTGGGAAAAGTGGACAGTCACATGCAGAAGAATGAAATCGGACCTTTTACTTATACCATATACAAAGATAAACCCAAAATGGATGAAAGACCAAAATGTGAGATGGAAATTAATCAAAATTCTATAGGAGAACACACAACATCTTTGACCTTGGCTACAGCAACTTCTTGCTAGACATGCCTCCAAAGGCAAGGGAAACAAAAGCAAAAATGAACTACTGGAACTTCATCAAGATTAAAAAGCTTTTGCACAGCAAAGGACAGTCAATAAAATGAAAAGGCAACCTATGGAATGGGAAAAGATATTTGCAAATTACATATCAGATAAAAGGCTAGTATCTAAGATCTATAAAGAACTTATCAAACTCAACACCCAAAAAACAAATAATCTAGTCAGAAAATGGGCGGAAGACATGAACAGACATTTCTCCAGAGAAGACATACAAATGGCCAACAGACATATGAAAAAATGCTCCACATCACTCAGCATCAGGGAAATACAAATCAAAACTACAATGAGATACTACCTCAGACCAGTCAGAATAGCTAAAATGAGTAAGTCAGGACAACAAATGTTGGTGAGGATGTGAAGAAAGGGGAACCCTCTTACTCTGTTGGTGGGAATGTAAGCTGGTACAGAAACTCTGGAAAAAAAGTATTGTTGTTCTTCAAGAAGCTAAAAATATGGGGTGCCTGAGTGGCTCAGTCATTAAGCATCTGCCTTTGACTCAGGTCATGATCCTGGAGTCCCTGGATCGAGTCCCGCATTGGGTTCTCTGCTCTGCGGGAAGCCTGCTTTTCTCTCTCTCCACCTGCTTGTGTTCCCTCTCTAGCTGTGTTTCTTTCTGTCAAATAAATAAAATCTTAAAAAGAAAAAGAAGCAGCTAAAAATAGAGCTACTGCGTGACCCAGCAATTGCACTATTCGATAGAAAGATACAAATGTAGTGATCTGAAGGGGCACATGCACCTCAATGTTCATAGCAGCAATGTCCACCATAGCCAAACTGCGGAAAGAGCCAAGCTGTCTACTGACAGATGAATGGCTAAATAAGATGTGGTTTTGGGGCGCCTGGGTGACTCAGTTGGTTAAGCGACTGCTTTCGGCTCAGGTCATGATCTGGGAGACCCGGGATCGAGTCCCACATCAGGCTCCCTGCTCAGCGGGAAGCCTGCTTCTCCCTCTCTCACTCCCCCTGCTTGTGTCCCTTCTCTGGCTGTGTTTCTCTCTGTCAAATAAATAAAATCTTAAAAAAAAATAAGATGCGGTTTATATATGCAATGGAATATTACTCAGCCATCAAAAGACGACTACTTACCATTTACATTGACATGGCTGGAACTGGAGTGTATTATGTTGAGCAAAATAAGTCTATCAGAGAAAGACAATTATCATATGGTTTCACTCATATGTGGAATATAAGAAACAGCACAGAGGATCATAGAGAAAAGAAGGGAAAATGGTATGAGAAGAAATCAGAGAGGGAGACTCTTAACTCTAGGAAACAAACTGAGGGTTGTTGGAGGGGAGGTGGGTGGAGGGATGGGGTAACTAGGTGATGGGCATTAAGGAGCGCACATGATGTGATGAGCACTGGGTGTGATACACATCTGATGAATCACAACTCTACGTCTGAAACTAATGATGTATTATATGTTCGCTAATTGAATTTAAGTAAAAAATAAGGTACAACCAACTTTGAATGGGAGGCTTTTTTTTAAGTGAAGAAGACATGCTTTAGTGCATGTCCTGTTTTGACATCAGAAGCCCATTTTGTTTCCTCCTATAGCCATGGTGGTGTTCCGAAGGACTGATTTCCTGGGGTAAATGACTTCCTGATGGTAGAGGTTGGACTGCATGATCTAGGCTGGTTTCTGCTCATTTCTTTCACTAATTCTCTGGGTTTTGGGATCACACTTTAAGGCACACACTTGGTGAAAACCATACTTACTTTATCCCAAATTCCCAGCCACATTTTTACTTGCCTCCAGAGCCTATCTTCTTTTCTCAGATATCTGGACTGATTCCCACCTGTTGTTTGGCTCCTGGGTGTTCCTAATCCACCTGCATCTGAGCTTGCCTGTCCCCCTCCTACAAGTCCCAAACTGTTTTCCATTTTAGACAAGATTTATGTTGGCTAAATATTGGCACAAGCGAGTCATAAATGTGGCACGTTCGCAGACACCGTGGCAGATCGCTGAGCAGATGTTCTAACACTGACAAATTGTTTTGCACTTATGGGCACTTACCAGGACACCTGCTTTCATGGGTGGTATGCTGATCTGTTCTTGGAAGAATAGTGTCATGCTCCAGGTCAGTGTTTCTCAAACTCAGCGGCACATTTAGCACCACCTGGGGAACATTTGCAAATCCCAGTGCCCAAGCCAACCACTAGACCAGTGAATTCAGACCCTCTGGCTTCAGTGGTTTTTAAAACTCCACAGGTGATTCCAGTGTGCAGCCACATGTGAGAATTTGTTCCCTCGTCTGTTGCTTCTCAGACTGCCCTGTGCATAACAAGCCCTGCAAGATCTTGCTAAAATGCAGATTTGATTCAAGAGACCTTCGTGGGCCTGGGATTCTGCATTTCTAAGAAACACCCAGGTAATACAGATGCTGCCTCTAATCCAGAGACCACACTTTGAGGGGCAAGGCAAGTTAGTCCTGGTGCCTATTCACCAGCCTTACAAATAATCTTCCAGAAATCGAAGTCCTCTTGAGTTTGAGATAATTTCAACATTTTTCCATGGCTCCCCTAAATTGTCCTCCCTCCCTATTGCTCTGCCCATACTCTGCAGCCATACTCTAATGGCAAAGGGATTTCACTATTGAGCTCAATTCTGTATTTTCCTCCAGATAGTGATTTTCCTGAAAACAACCCATGCAAGAGAACAGAAGAGTCATCTCACTAAACCAAAGTAGATTTTTCCTGTGGCTTTTATTTTTCTGTCGATGCACAAAGCTCACTGAGCACAAAGACATGTCATCTAGGCTAAGCAAACTCTGAACATTGTGTGACTTAGCAGATGATAGGAACCCCTTATCTCGGTTATTACTATTCCACATAGGTTAATCATAAGCACTATGTCTTCAGTGGGAAGAAACTACTAATGATAGCAAAAGGACGGGGTGAAATCACTAAATAAAAAGTAATTTTCAGTTTTCCGAATTGGCTAAGAAGGCCTCTGTATCACAGTCCCTTGAAAAATGTAATTTCCTGGCCAGTATCCCACTGGCTTTGGAATATTGTCTGTCAAGCAGTTGTCTGTGGATCCGGGTCCATGGACATATCCTTGGGAATTTGTGACTTTCCCAGTAGGCTTTTAAAATCTGTGTTTACTGCTTGTTGGTAATGACTTAAAAACTAATGTAAAGTATTAAATCATCAGGATGACCAAGTGCTAGCACACAATTTCAACACCTACGTTTGTGTTTCTATTTATGAGTGTATATATGCCAGATAGCCATATTTTAATTATTGCAAGCCAATGATAAAAGAACAGAGAACAGAGGGAGGTCATTTAATACAAAAAATCATGCATGTTAGCCAAGAGAGGTCCTGGTTGTTTTATAGAGAGCCTTACAAACAAAAGTTCCTCAGTTTGGGATAGAAAAACATTACAGTAGAACTAAAAAGTCACACACCACATCGTATTTTAGACATGCTCTCACACAAACGAAATCACATTATAGCCACCAGGGCTAAGGACTGCAGCCATTTAATCCCAGCAAATAATATTATCTATTACACTAAATCAACAGCATGCATTTATTTGCACATTCTCAACTTGGATTTTACGAGTATTTAGTTCTATGTATTTGTTTTGGTTGTGCAAGGCAAACTTCAAAACTAGAAGCTTTATAGTTTGAGGTTTGTACGTATTCAAGTTACTTCCTAATGTAAACAACTGAGGTCATTACCAAGCTGATTTTCTGTTCTTCAAGAAGATTTTGCATTTACCTATGTAGAAACACAGTCTTAGAACACATGCATTCCTGTGCCATTTAAATTCCATTCGCATTTTCTAATATATCATAGTGGCCATACTGTTGCATCATGCTCTCCACTATAGGCACAATTAAGGGAACACTGCTGGGAACGGAAGGAGAGCTCCTAGATCACCTTTTTACAGTAGCTTTAAACATTATAACAGACATTTTCCAGGGAAGTATTTCCCTGCTTGGAAGTCAAGCCTGCTGATGACATTTGCAGGCTGGAGGATGGTGGAAGGTCTGATGGGGCAAGTCACTGGTGAATAATACTGGGCCCATGAGAGAGCCCAGTCATACCTATGATTTGGAGGGAAAATCAAGTGCTTACAGGCTGTTGGGCCTCTGGCTGTCCACTCCCTGATGGATGGCCGAGAGGCTGCACGGCTGCCGAGGGTTGGACGTCCCCTTTGGGCAACTGTTGACTGCCTTCTGAGAGGGAGTAAGACTGGCTCTGAGGATTCAAAACAGAAATACATAAAAATGCTAGACCACTCGCACAAGCCAGCTGCCCCGTGGGGATGCCACGCAAAAGATGAAAATGTCTTCCTAAACTGCTATGACAGGAACCCTCTACAACTATCAGAAATATCTTAAAAGTAGGTTTTAGGATCTCCAAAAGATATACTGAATGGCAGGCTCTTGGCCAGCTAACAACAAACAAACAAACAAACAAACAAAAAGTTATGTACAGAAGATTTTAAATATGATGCCTAGCCAAAGAAGTTATTTGTAGGCTTGCAACTACTGAGTGCAAGTTAAGTTTGTAGCAAAGGAAAAAAGCTTATAAGCAAAGTTATAGTTTACGGAACATTTTGGAGTTTTATTCTCTTTGGTCCCAGTTTACACAGAATAAATCATTCTTGCCGTGGGGGCTAGAGTAGGTGCAATAAGACCTTATGCAAATGCTTACTCTAACAGCTTTAAATATATATTTTTCAATGTAAAAAAAAATTAAGATTTAAGTCTGCCCTGCCTTGTGCATAGTTGGTTCCAAACAGTAGTATTGTAGTCAGTTTTTAGTCATTCATGGTTTATAGACACAGTACTCCACATGGGCCTAGACATTTCAGAAAAACAAAACAAAACAAAACAAAACAAAACCAACCCAAATCCCAAACATTAAGTCCCTTCCCTGGATATCTGCAAATATCTGAATGTTTGATGCTGCTTAGAAGTAATACCGGAATATTTTCACCTTTCAGCCCAAGTTATATACAGCCTCGTAGGAATACTTTTACCTTGGCCTCCGGATATTAGCAACACCAAACTGTCTTCCCCACAAAACTCAGATAGGCATTGTCTATGAGTAGACAATAGTGTAACTTTGCCACAACTAACAGCTTTAGCCATACGTACGTCCCACAAATCCCTGTTAACCATTTGCACTGTGTCTGGCACTGTTTACTGTCTCAATCCCCTCCTAAGAGATTTCTGACTAATGGAGAAAGAGTATATTGCAAGGGCCTCTAAAACCATGGTATGCTGTTGTGGAAACCAACAATAAGGAGTAGTCACAATGATCTAGGATAAAAGTATCAATCCTGATTTCGTAGTTTAAACTTCTCCACATGCTAACTACAATGAAAACTCTGACTCCCCAAAACAATAAATACTTACATGATGATTGCCCATTTTCGTTTTTCTAAGGCAGTTGTTAGGTATTTCACTGAAGAGATCAGCTCTTTTACAGGCCAAGGTTTATAATAGTTTTCCCCAGGGCATACTAGCTCTTGAGTTTAATAAGTAACTTTTGGCATTGAATTTGAATACATTGTTGGGGATGGGTAGGGAGTGGTGATAGCGATGAACAAGATCAACCTTCCCAAGCTGTCTTTCTAGGCCGTCTTTTCAAAACAAAGTATTTGTTAATACATCAAGAATAGGCTTTTTAAGTTGAAAAAAGTTTATTCTCAACTAAACTTGTCTCACTTCTGGATTATTGAGTCGCTATCTTTTTATTTTGGGCATTTATTTAAAAATTTATACCTTGAAATAATAAAGGCATTAACTAAACAAGACTGAAAAATCTTACTGTCTTACTAATATCACTATTACTATTACACAGAATGCTTTTGCGGGTGACATTGAGTGATGCCAACATCATCTTTATAATCTAGCTAGTTTTTTTAAAGATTTTATTTATTTATTTGACAGAGAGAGAGAGATCACAAGTAGGCAGAGAGGCAGGCAGAGAGAGAGGAGGAAGCAGGCTCCCTGCTGAGCAGAGAGCCCAAAGCGGGCCTTGATCCCAGGACCCTGAGATCATGACCTGAGCAGAAGGCAGAGGCTTAACCCACTGAGCCACTCAGGCGCCCTATAATCTAGCTAGTTTTTAAATTGAAAAAGTAGTATGTGCATTGGTAATTTTTTTTCCCTAATAGTGCAAAAGGATACTGTGAAAAGTAAGCCTACTGACCTCCCAGGCCCTCTTCTTAGTGGTTTCTTGAAGGTTTGTTACATAGCCATGTCTGCCTGTCTCTCTGTTTATCTGTCTCTGTCTCTGTCTCTTTCTTCCTCCCTTCCTCCCTCCCCTCACCTACCTTCCGTCCTTCCTTCCTTCCTTCCTTCCTTCCTTCCTTCCTTCCTTCCTTCCTCCCTCCCTCCCTTCCTTCCTTCCCTTCTTTCTCTGACCTGCATTTTTTTGTTTGTCTTTTGTTTTATTGTCAACAAATAGGTTTGTGTAATACATTTTATGCTTATATGATTCATATACTAAAGAAATATATGACACTGGCACATGTCTTTTCCAGTGGCCACACAGTAGTCTGCTGTGAGTATGAGCCAAACCTTATGTCATCAGTCCACTGTTCAAGGTCATTTAGGATTTTTTTTTTTTTGGTATTTTGTGTGACTATATTCATTTATGCATCTTTGCCTGTGTGTGCATGTTTATCTGTAGAATAAAACTCTCAGGATATAATTGCTGATCAAAGAGTATACGGTATGTGTTGTAACGACCACTGGGTGTTACAGAAGACTGAAGAATCACAGACCTGTACCCCTGAAACAAATAATACATTGTATGTTTATTAATTGAATTTAAATTTTAAAAATTAAAAAAAGAGGATATGCATTTAAAATTCTGATAGGGGCACCTGGGTGGCTCAGTAGGTTAAGCTTTTGCTCAGGTCATAATCCCAGGACCCTGGGATTGAGCCCCAGGTGGGGGCCCCTGCTCGGCAGGGATCTTGCTTGTACTTCTCCCTCTGTCCTTCCCCTGGCTAATGCTCTCTCTCACTCAAATAAATAAATAAAATCTTAAAAAAAAATCTGATTGATTTTGCTCAGTTGTCCTCTGCACAGACATCAAAATGCTGAACGAAGTCCAGCTGACCCATGAGCCTGAATTTCTTTTCCTACTTATTTTTTTGAGCCTGACTTTCAAAAGGTGGAGTGTATATCCCTCTACAATAATATGCCAGGGCTCATTTTCTTCTTTTTTTTTTTGCTTTTTTTTTTTAAAGATTTCATTTATTTGACAGAGAGAAACACAGCCAGAAAGGGAACACAAGCAGGGGGAGTGAGAGAGGGAGAAGCAGGCTTCCCGCCGAGCAGGGAGCCTGTTTCTGGGCTTGATCCAGGGACCCACGATCATGACCTGAGCTGAAGACAGATGCTTAATGACTGAGCCACCCAGGTGCCGTCGTTTATTAAATTCTGATTGTATATATTCTTCCTTTTGTCTTTAACCTCTATCTGTTGAGTGCCTTGGAAGTGCTAATTGCTAGGACTACAACAATGAATAAGATAGTTTCAAATTTTCTCCTCCTAGAATGTAGTCAAGTGTGCAAGAAAAAAACCATTACAAATTGTTTTACAGCCGTGAACTGAAGGATGAGAAGGAGCCCATCATTTGAAAAAAAATGAAGTGTTCCAAATCCAATGTTCTTAGTTTGTGCTGAGACTCAGAAACTGAAAACAACTTTGCTAACTAGAGGAAAAGAAAGATATTCGAAGAGGCCAGAATATATCATGTGCCAGGTGAGAGGATGGGTGCAGGAGGTGAAGAAGGCAAAACTCTCCTCCAGGAATCTGCTGTGAAATGGGGCTTGGGGGATGACAAGAAGACGTAAATTAACAATTAATGCTATGACCATTCTCTATGATTTTGGCCTTTAGTGTCTAATTTGGGCTCTATAGGTCTCTGCCACCTTCTCCCAGCCCCAGACTTCTCAGGGCCAAGTTGTCCTACCTCACATCTGTGCTGGTTTGGAACCACCCTTTGCGTCACTAACCCTTTCTAGAAGGCTTGATGAGCAACATCTTCCTCCCTCTCTATCTCTCCCACCCCAGGTTGTTGAAGCTCAAAGTTCAGGAGGAACAGGGCAATTTGATGTGCAGTGATCAAAGTAGAGATAAGTTCTGTTCAAAAGCTCACAGGAAATGCATAAGGAAGAGATATCATTTATGGCTCCAGGGAGGTGAGATAGAAAGCTTAGAAGCCAAGTGAGAAGTTGACATATCTTTTTATTTTTTCCAGATCACCACCTCTATAACCACCTCTTGGTAATTTCACTTTGCACATGGTCAAGTTTGGATCTGATTGGACCAGAGCTGTTTCTAGTGTCACCTCCTCCTTTCCACTTCCCCAGTTGGATGGATCCATAGGAAGGTGGTTACAATAATTTCAAGCAATAGCAGTAGGAGGAAGGAAGGCGAATTTCTGTGAATTCATTTCTGGGAGGCTTTCATGGTTGGGAGAGAAGAGAGGAAAGAAGATTTAGCAGACATTTTAGAGGAGGGAAGAAACAGAGCAGTGAGGAGCTAGGGGTTTTTGTTTTTATCATCTTAAATATGTTATTATCATCTTAAATATTTAGTGATTCTAAATTATTATAGGTGCTGCCTCATATTTTTCTCTACTAGGCAGGGCCTGTTTATTTGCCTCTCTTGGACTTTGGTGGTTCTCAAAGTGGTGATACCAGCCAGAGTTCTAATCTCCTTCTAACCTTATGAGTCTCCATAGCAAGTCATAAATTGATCTTGCCAAGGAGAATCTTTTCCTTCTATACCACCCACGAAGGTTAAATTTCTAACACTTCTTAAGAATGTCATTTATACATCTCTTATAGGTTAAACTGTATCCCCCAAAGGATTCAGTGAGGTCCTAATCCTCAGTACCTGTAACTTTATTTGGAAATAGAGCCTTGGCTGATGTAATCAAGTTAAGTAGAGGGCATTAGGATGGACCAGAACCCATTATAGCTGGTGTCCTTCTAAGAAGAGGAAAACAGCATGTGAAGACATAGGTTCACAGGGAACAGGCCATGTGATGACGGAGGTTAATAACTTCTCCAGGGCAGATACAGGCCTATTGCTTGACAAATCCCCACAGTGTCTGCATACAATGGTTACTTAATAAAAGTTGTTCCTTAACTTAGACAAAAAGACTGACATCTACAGGAAATGATTACAGTTGCTAACAACAACTATCTGTCTATACTCTTATACTTTTCCAATAGTAAAAATCTGAGAGTAACACATCATCTTGCAAGCATAAAAAGAAAACCCTTGTGGTGTGAAAAGATTTCTTAACCCAGGGATTGGTTAACCAGTAGTTGTGTGTTTGCCATATGCAAGACACCATGCTAGTCTCAGGGCTTGTGAAAAATCTAGGACATAGCTCCTGTCCCTGCCCTGTTAGGTGTTTATATTCCAGTTGGGGGGGGTGGAATCCATATAAGAAAAAACATTTTGATTTAATATAACATTTTGTGACAGAAAAGCCATAGCACTGGGAGAGCAAAAACCTCTGGGGTTTAGGATGGTTTCTGCTACAACTTAGTATGTTCATGTTAAAGTCACATTCTCTCCAGTACTTGGGTTTCTATTATAAAAAGGTAAGAGTTAAATTTCACCTCTGCATTTACTTCCAGACCTAAAATACTATGAACAATTTGGATTTAGGAAGACATATTGGGACTCTAGCAGCCTGATGAATAATCACTTAGTCAAACAAAGAATTTATTGGCTTACATAATTGGAAAAGATAGTTGCAGGCATACCAGGATCTAGCTACTCAAAATATATTCCCAGAATCCATGGTCTCTCCTCTCAAAGGGCTCCCTCTTCTCAAGGGCAAGATGGCTGCTGGTGATTCCACATTTTCATCCTCACAATTCCAAAATTTCATCCTCACAAATTCCAAAATGAGAGCTTTTCTTTCCTCCAAGTCCAAATATACATCCTGATCTGAATCTCTGGTGGCAGTTGGGACTCACACTTTCTCTTAACTGGCCGCCATAGCTGGGGGGACACAGAGAGGACTGGATTTCATGTCCCCTCTAGAGCTGAGAGGAGTCAAACCCACCCAGACCATGTGGGTGGTCTGAGAGTGGGGGAAGGGGTGGGCACCCAGAGAAAACTGGGATGCTTTTAATAAAAGAAGGGTGAATGGATGGTAGGCTGACCAAATAAGACACATCCACTGCAGAGGGCAAAAGGCTCAGAATAAGAGGAGAGAATGAAAAGAAAAGGGGGAGAAAGATCCTGAGGATGGAAGAGTAGGTGGAAACAGCAGCCCAGATTATTTTGAACCCGCTAAGAGGATGAGAACTGACACTGGAGCCACCAAAAGAGGAGCAAAGTGCCCTTCCTTGGAGCTTTCACTTCCGGTCCAGCTTGCTGTGCGTCCTTGCATGCCACCTGCCTGTGACTGGTCACCACGGACACATTCAGCTGCAGAACTTGCAGCCCTGCAGCAGCGCCATTCCAACAGCTCCTTCCTGTGGGCTTTGTCCCGGGAGCTTTGCTTCAGTGCCAGCTTGGGGTTAGGGCTCACTGTCTGTCCTTCTGTAAAGACGAATCACTGCTTTTGGTCTACACGGCAGGGTTCCAGATCCCAGCCTTCATCCATTAACACATGTATCATTTGCTACCTTTGGAGTGTTATAACTCTGTGCTGAGCACTATGGGGCAGAAGAAAGGAAGGTAAAGAATAGGGTGTTTGCCCTCCGAGAACATAATGCTTCTTTGTGGGGAATAAGATTTTAAAAAGAACAGTTGTTGGCCATGTTGTAATTGATGTATGAAATGACTACTGAAGACTATGTTACAGACTACTATCGAAGAATACAGACTATGATAGGCTATACAGTAACTAGAATGTAACAGAAGTTGGGGAAAAAAAAATGGTGACCCAAAGGAATGAAGGGGTCTTCATGAGGGCCTGGGCCTTACTCTGGCAAAAATTGGAAGGGCAGTTAGGGGAAGGGCATGGAGGGGTTGACATTGAAAGTGGTGGCTTTAGGTAATAAGCAGGGGAGAATATACTGTGTTGAGGAGTGAGGGTGAGCTGAGGAGACTTGGAAAGTTAACCAACATGGGAATGTCTCCTCTTGAATAGTGGCAAAGAGGAAGCTAGGGAAGAGAACCCAGGGTTTCAAGTGGGAGTGGCTGGCATCTTCAGCTATGGAAGGAGCTACTCTAGGAGGAAATGTGGATGCTGAGGTGCCAGACTCCTTGCAAAGGGAAGAGTTTAAAGGGCAGCAGGAGGAAGAGGTTCTGAGCTTCACCAAGAAGTCAGGGATGGAGCTGTTTGGGGAATCCATCCATGCAGAGGGATGGTAGAGTCTTGAGATGTGTGCCAGCAAAGGAACAGAAAAAGACCATCAAAAAAGTCAAAAAGTTCATCAGAGAAACTGATAAGACACACATGAGATGCAACAAATGGGTGTGTGGCATCACTGGATGCAGCAGGCTGCCTCCCCCAGGTCAGCCCTCACCCTAGGGTTTCCCTGCTTACACATCTGACCCCATAAAGAGGACCTCCTATGGACAGCGACTGCCTCCTCTTCACCTCTGTCCCTCCAAGTCTTGTGTGACCCCTGTCCTAGGAGAATCACGGCAGCTGACTTACAACATGTCTTTGTTGAGTGCGTGACCAAGAACAATGAATTCTTTAGAAAGCTGCCTGTCATAGACCAGATTTTGTGGTGACCATCTCCAAGGGATATAAAAATTTCTTGACGAACAAGGATGTACATGTGATTGATCCTGTAATTCTTAAATTGTTTCCCATCACCATACATTAAAAGGAGATTCATTAGCATGTTTTAATCCACTACTTACTTATTTGTTGAGTATCTACTATGCGCCAGGTGCTCTGCTGGACCCTGGGGATTGGTGGTGACAGTACGAGTGTGGGCCCTGGTGGAACTTACCTTCTATTGGAAAAACATAAACAAGTATGCAAAGACACAAACAACAGAATGACAGGTTGCCAGGAGTGTAGTGCTATGATGTGAATAAACAGGGTGATAGGAAAGTGAGCAAGTGGGGAGGCCAGTGGTGATGGGGCAGGAAGGGCCAGTCTGCATGAGGAAGGGACCTAGACAAAGCATTCAGAGAACTAGAGGAGGCAGTTTAGGGAGAGAAAGGAGGCCCCCAAGTAGAAAGGCTTTAGTACATTTGAATGGCAGAAAAGATGGTGGCTGGAGGGTGGGGAGAGTGGGATGCTAGTGGGGAGGGGGTGAAAGCTGAGCCTTGTAGGCTATTGGGGGTGTTGGGACTCGGAGGATGTTTGTAGAGAACTGTAAAATCACTAAGGAATTTTAGATGACAGCATGTCACTATCTGAGTTTGTGTTTCAAAGATCATCTACTCGTGAGGGCCATAATGGACTTGAGGGGACAGAGCAGAAGAAAGAAACAGGTTAAGAGTCTTTCACAGTGGAGCCGATGAGAGGGGTAGGTGGCTTGGATGCAGATGTAGGGTTTAGAGATTTGGAAGTAGAGCTAAGAGGACTTGTTGGCAGGTTGATTTGTGGATGGAGCACAACGGGGACTCAGGACTGCTTCTTTCAGATTTGAGGCTAAAACTCTTGGGCAGAGGTGCCAATCACTAAAGTAGCAGGAAGAGATCTGGGAGCAGGGGAAGCAGGAGTTTTGGCTTGGATCTTGTTAGTGTGAGATGTTTATCAGCCACCCACATGGAGATATCAGACCAGTAGTTGGGTATGTATGCATGATGCCTGGGTTAGGACACCTTTGGAGTCATGAGCACACATGTAAGTCATGAGCCAGGTGGAGATTTCTGAGAGAGTGTGTGAGGATAGAGAAAGGAAGTGCAGAGAAGAAAGGAGAAGAGAAAAGAAGGTCTAAGACTGAGTCTTAGGTGCACCAGTGCTCACCTACTGGGCAGAGAAAGGGAGGGGAGATAGCAAAGAAGACAGAAGGAGCAGGGACTAAGAGCAGAGCAAAGTCAGAAGAACGTGCCTAGAAGGCAAGAGGGTGTTTCAAGAAGGAAAGTGCTTAACAATGCTGAAGAGAGAAATATGAAGCGAACAAAATGTCTAAAATGTATTTTGCTTGTACAAATTCACTTCACAGGTTTTCAGGACTATACATAACACACAAGCAGAAGCCATCTTTTCTGGGATAGTTTTATTTTTTAATGACTAATAAATAATAAGTTATTTAAAAAATAAATAATAAATAAATTCTTATTTAATTAAATTTTTAAAGATTAGTAAATTTAATTTGATTTTTGTAAAGAGATTTGATTCCAATCAGAGTCGGTGTGGGTTGAGGCTGGGTTGAGGTAGAGCAGGTAGTTACTCACAAGTTCACTCCAGGGACCTCAGGGTCTCCTTGGCCACCTCACCCACCAGGTACTCAGTGCTGTCCTGCTTCTCTGTAATAAGCTGATGACTGGAAAGTCCTTTTGTCTTTCTGGGCTTCCGTTTTTTATAGCTGTGAAGTAAGGTGGTTAGACCAGTACCTTGTAAAGTCCCTTCCATCGTAAGGCTACCTTGTTTCTGAGATTCCAGGTAGGACCATTCATTTAGTCGTTCCTTACTAAAATGAATGAACCTCAATAAAAATTGTTTTTCTGCTCTTCCAAAAATTTGCTAATTTGTTAGCATTGCTAGTGTTAATGGGCAAAAGAGTATTTTTATTTCTGACTTTTCATTTCATGATTCTGAGCAAAGCCGTATCTATAGCAAGATGCAAGATCCCCATTTTTCAGACTCCTGTTACTTTATGGCATTTTCCATGTTAGAAATCAAATTTTACTTTATAAGACTACATAATACCAAAGATAAGAACTCTTTGCCTTCCTCCCCTCTCTAACCCCCATTTTCCCTCTATTTTAATGGCTGACTTCAAGACCTGAACTTTTTATAAAGAAGGTACCTATTGGGGCACCTGGGTGGCTCAGTTGTTAAGCAGCTGCCTTTGGCTCAGGTCATGATCTTGGAGTCCCGGGATTGAGCCCTGCATCGAGTCCTGCATTGGGCTCCTTGCTCGGCGGGGAGCCTGCTTCTCCCTCTCTCACTCCTCCTGCTTGTGTTCCCTCTCTAGCTGTGTTTCTCTCTCTCAAATAAATAAAATATTTGAAAAAAAAAAAAAGAGAAGGTACCTATTGAAAGTTATTTGTTCTGAGGCCCTTTGCTCTCTCAAGGGCCACAACATGTGTGGGTTCCCCTCAGGAGCTTTATAAACTTTACTTGATGATATACACATGGTAAAAGGTAGACTAGTGAAATTTCATAAAAAATTGTTTTTTGCTTGCTTTTCAGAGTTCCTGAATATTCCTGAAATATCTTTAAATAAAGGCTGTAGAAAATTGCAGTGTAAGTCATGTATAGCAATAATGGATAAATAATTAATAGAACAGGAAGCTAATAACTCACCTGCTAACTAATATGCCATAGAAAACGTCGTTGCCAAAGGGTGAAGTGATAAAGGTTATACATCACTTTTTAATGGATAACTAGGGCTCCCTAAGCCTTCCTGAGAGTCAAGACTACTTTTAGAGATAGAATTATCACAGTAATAAGGAGTCAAGGAATTTATTATGAGTAATTTATTTAGTAATTAGGCACAGAAACTTATGCTATTTACCATAATTTAGTTTTTACCATAATTTACTTTTCCATTCCATTCATATATATCAGCCCCTTGAGAAGAGCATGTTGAAATTTTGCATTTCACTTCTGGGGTACATATTAAGTGGCTAGAAAACATGAAACCTTTTAAGTTATCCGTGAGTGAAGATATCTAGGTGGGTGTCATGTATCCAAAAGATGTTTAATAGCTAGCTAAATACACAAACACACAGACACAGTAATTATGTGCTAAGTAGATGCACAAAATGAACAGTGGTAAGAATTGAAAAAGACACTCCCCTCCCCTGACTAGCACATATAAAAATCCTACGGATTTTTTTCTAATCTTTTTCTATGTAATAATATTCCTTTGTCCTTAATTCAGTGTCGTCTGGGAAATTCTGGTGGTTGAAGGGAGCTCTACTGAGGCAAATATTTAAAACTAATTACTGAAAGAAAGACTATTAAAAAGAACACTTTCATTTGTCTGAAAAGACACATAAAAACCTTCCTGTAGGGGCACCTGGGTGGCTCAGTCGTTAAGCGTCTGCCTTCGGCTTGGGTCACCATCCTGTAGTTCTGGGATCAAGCCCCACATCGGGCTCCCTGCTCAGCGGGAAGCTTGCTTCTCCCTCTCTTGCTTCCCCTGCTTGTGTTCCCTCTCTAGCTGTGTTTCTCTCTGTCAAATAAATACAATCTTTTTTTTTTTTTTAAAAAGCCCTTCTTATAGAAAAATCAACTGCCTTGAATAGGCATGTGGACATCTCTCAACGCTGACAATAGTGAAGCCCTGAGTGCCTAATTATAGATATTGTATACGCTGCACATTTTTTTAGTTTGACAGAATTTGGTCTACAGCCACACCAACCAAGGTGAGATTGTGCTGTGGCACCTGAAGGCAACCAAGGCGCCTGAGAGCCCCACGCGGATGGGAATGGAGAGGGAAGCCAGCAGTCAGCACATGTTGGGTTGGAAAGTGTGCTGATTAATTTGATAATGTCAGCTGGACTGGGCTAAGGGATGCCCAGATGGTTAGCCAAAAATTATTTCTGGGTGTGCCTGGGAGGGTGTTTCCGGAAGAGATGAACATTTGATTCAGAGACTGGAGTAGAGATCTGCCCTCGTTGATGTGAGGGGTATCGTTTAATTGTTTAGCATAGAATAGGAAGGGAAAAGGAAGGGCCAATTTCTGCTCTCTCTTTCTGAGCTGGGATGTCTGTCTTCCCCTTCCCTTGGACAGGGGCATTCCCACTTCTCAGGTCTTCAGATTTGGACTGAATTACACCACTGGTTTTCTTGGGTTTCCAGCTTGCAGGGGGCAGACTGTGGAACAACTTGGCCTCCACAACTGTGTGAGCCAAATAGTACACTAAATCAATCAATCAATCAATAACTCTATTAGTGATATGTATATCTTCTATGAGTTCTGTTTTTCTGGAGAACTCTAAGATATAAAGTTTTTATTAAATCCACAGTACTGGGGCACCTGGGTGGCTCAGTGGGTTAAAGCCTCTGCCTTCCGGCTTAAAACTCTGAATTCCCGTTTCTCTTGAATCAGACCAGGTAGCACAGGGCTTACGTTCCCACATAGATCTGAGCAGCAGATGCCCATGTTAGGTGAAGAATGAGTGTTCAGGTTGCCACAGTCCTCACCGCCCCGTGACTGGGTTCCCGGGTCTCATCTACACTACTTGTGAAGTTACTCTTGCATTTGAGTTTGCAATTCTGGGCATTCCTGGGATACTGGGTTATCTTGAACCATGAGACCACTTTTGTGAGCTTCGCCTCCTAGGGTTAGATGTACCCATCGCCATGGGAGCTCATCTTGTTGAGATGGGGACTGTGGACATGGTGCCTGTTTCTTTTGGGCACCAGATGTTGAGCCAGACCCAGGGATGAGCAAGTCTGATGGCTGAAGCTGAAGGCGCAGGCTTGCACCTTAACTGCAAAGGCAGCTGAGAAGGAAAACATTTGGCGTGTATGGTTTCTCTGAAGGGAGGTGGGCTCTGTCTCCTAGTAAGATTCACCAGATGTTTAGACCTTCGGCAGCCAAATGAATGAGACAAATCTACTAGAAAGGGGTTGGCCTTCTAACTGTGGCGTGTCTACCAGTGGAGCATACGACACGATCTTGTGTGGAACACCGAAACACCTTTGCTTTGATAGCATTGCATTATTTTATGTGTATTAGGACAAGACAGTGAAGACATGGAACTAATGACACAAAAAGTTTATTATGTAGAGCATGATGATTTAGAAAAAAAATCTCAAGAAAGTAGTAGTTTAGATGATACTTGGAAATAATGAAGTTATTTAAATGATTGAACTTTTGGAAATTGGTCTAGATAAATGCCAACTTTAAATTTCTCTTTGTGCCAAGTATTATTATTAATAATGCAAAAATACATTTATTTAGGGGTGCCTGGCTCAGTTGGTTAAGTGTCTTCCTTTGGCTCAGATCATGATCCCAGGGTTCCTGGGATCTAGCCCTACGTAGGGCTCTCTACTCAGTGGGGAGTCTGCTTCTCCCTCTCCCTCTGCCTGCCACTCCCCCTGCCGGTGCTCTCTCTTTCTCTCCCTCTCTATCAAATAAATAAATAAGATCTTAAAAAAATACTTTTTTTAGTGCCGTGGGCCAGACCTAATTCTAAGTACTTTGTATTTGTTTGTTTACTTAAGCATCACATCAACTATAGGAGACAGTTACTATTATATTCCCCAGTTTTACAGATGGGGAACCTAAGGCACAAATTAACAACCAGAGGTCACTCAGTAAATAGTCAAATGAGAATCTGAATACTCTCTCCCTGACAACTGTGTCATTAGAGTGAATGTGGATTCCTGTACTATTGCACCAAGAATCTTCAGAACTGACTTGGGATTTACAATCTGAAATTTTGGGGTGAATGCGTTTAGAGGACTTGCTTTTGTGCCAAGTGGTTTGTTGTCTAGGGAACAGTTCTCAGTTTTGGCATTATGGCATTTTGGGCCATGTAATTCTTTCTGTGTGTGTGTGAGGTGGTGGTGGTGGGGACTGTCCCGTGCATATTAGGACAGCATGCCTGGCCTCTACCCACTGGAAACCAGTAGTATCTTTTCCAGTCGTGACAACTGAAAAGGTCTCCAGAAAATTGCCAGATGTACCCTGTGGACACAGTTGCCCCTGATTGAGAACTTCTGGTCTAGAGAAATCTGAAGTCTTTCTGTGAGGAACCCAGAAATAATTACCGGGAGGAGGCAACGAGATGACTAAGCAGCTCAGCTATGTTCTCCTGCGAATTCTTGCCCAGTATCATGTCATTCTTTGTCAATAGCAGGTGTGTCTCATTTCTCATATCAGAAATAAATACCCAGTACCAGCTTGTACCAGTTATCATTTTTAATGCCACGTGTGTGATAAACCTTAGTGTTTTACTTACAAAATGAACAACCAGCTTCTTATTTTTCTAGAATCCAGTGGCTATATACTTGGCAGGAAACTACAAATGATCTCAATCTCATTAGACATTTCTTCCTTGACTTGGTGTTTGAAATTCTTTGATGGGGGGGGTTCTTTGTGAAAACAGGACAGATTATAAACTAGGCCCATTTGTTTATTCATATTTTATTGATTTACTTTTTGGAGTTTTTTGGTTTACTTTTTTTGTTTATTAGTGTTTTAAATAAAAGATCAATATTATGATCATGGTATATTAATCTATCATAAAACACTGAAGAACTAAAGAAGGATGACTCTTCTCTCAAATGGGGCTTTCTGGTCATTAAAGTGCGGGGTTTAGCTAGAGCATCACTCAATCCTTTTTATTTTAATGTGTCTTCCATGGTGTCTTCCATATCATCTCTTGTGGGCCAAAATGCATTCTTCTCCAATCCCTTAGGATATACTTAGGTAAAAACTACCTCCTCTGTGATTGCCTCCAGACTCCTTCATCAGAAGAGCCACTTCCTTCCACTAGACTCTTTATCGTCTTATACTCATCATCGTATTCTCCTTTATGTTCCATCAAATTAAGTACCTAGATTCTCCCCCCTACAAGATAGTAAATCAGAGCCGGGTCAAGATGGCGGAAGGCCAGGTGACCGCATTTCAGGGAGTTCCCTGAAGAGAGCTGAATTCCAACAAAAAAACCACTACAAGACCACCGTGAACACCCATGAAACCAGCCTGAAATGTGATATTTCCCACTTCTGGACCGCCACGAGAGACAAAGAACATCGGCAAAAAGGTAGAAACAAATTGGAGGG